>JAODAL010016631.1:0-80111 GCA_025379985.1 Phyllomedusa bahiana | reverse complement strand
AACCCATTGAAAGGGCCCCTTTTCCAAAAACAAAACCTTTAATTTAAAATAGGAAACCCCCAAACTGGCTTTTAAAACAATTGTTTGCCCAAACTCCAATAAGAAGTTGGTTTAATTTTTACCTGGCAAAATTTGCAAAATTCTGTGGTTGTAAATTTGTTCCCTATTGATAATTTCCCATTTGTTTTTATTCCAGTGACAGACATGAAAAAACATGGTCCCATGTTATTAACTTTTTTGGTTTGAAATTTAATTGTCAACCTGTTTCGGGGGATCCTTAAAAAAAGCACTGGGCCCTTTACTTTAAATTTCAGTACATGTTTTAAATCATTTTTTGGGGGCCCTCACTTTTCTGTTTTTTTAGTTACAAAACTCATAAAGGGTTTAATTATGCATGTAAAACTAAAATGTTTTGAAAAAACCTACTCCCACTGTTTAGGAAAAAGTAGCAAATCACCAGGGATGTTTGTTTATCACTTATATTTATATATATATTTATTTTCATAAATATGATTATGCCCCTTCCCTGCTGAGACCCTTCACCTCATTCCCAACAATTTTAAAACTTTTCTGCCCCTTTGGCCTTATTTTTTTCCCAAAGGTTTTCTACAGCCCAGGGTCACCAAGGGGAAAGCCCAAACCCCCCAGGAGCAAAACTTTCCAAGGGGTTTGCATTTGGCCCCCAGCTAGTGGTCTTGTAAATCTTCTACGGAAATTGTTGTTGGGCCCTGCGGGGGTAAATGTTTTAAAGAAAACCCTTTAAAAATAGTTCATGCCCCTTTCTTGGGGGACAGCCAAGCTAGGGACAGGGCCTGCTGTTTCCAGCGCGGTGTCCCTTATTCTGTAAGATGTGTTAAAGACAGAAAAAAAAAGGGCCCCCGGGGACGTGCTTGGGAAAAAAAGGCCCCAAACTATAGGCTTGTAATGTTTAAAAAAGTATTTATTCCCTTTAAAAAATGCAAAGAAAATTAAACTCGCCCCTCATTAAAAAAAAAACAACTATAGTTAAAACTTGACTCGTTTGCGCGTAAAAAAAGCGCTTCTTTTTTAAGTATTTCATTGGGGTTTTAAAAAAAATACATGATTCATATAATTTCCCGCAAAAACCCGAAAATTTGGGTTTTTTCAGTTTTAAAAGACGTAATGCCATTTTAAAGAAGGGAAATTTGGGGGGGAAAAAAGGATTCAAACACTGTCCGAGAGAATCAAATGGGGAAAAACCTCTACAAGGGGAGGGATGAGCCTTTAAGTCTCAAGTCTCAAGAGGGATGAGCTGAAGTCGGAAAGTCTTGGCCCCCGGGGCCCCTCTCCCATTCTTTAGCGGGGCCCCCAGTTTTTAAACTCCCAAAAAAGATACGCTTGGTTTATTATAAACTCCCGCCCCATTTTTCCCATTGGATAGTTTCTCTATATTTCCCCCAAATCGAAAATTTTCCCCCCATTCCCTTTACCCCTATTTCTATTGGGGGGAGTGATTTATTTACCACCACAATTTTATATTTCCCCCCCCTTTCCTCATTTGGGAATAAAAACACAAATTTTTCAGTTTTAAATCCCCACCCTTTTTTTTTTGGCATAAAATTGACAGCCGTTTTTGAGGGCTTCAGGCTCATCCCCCTGTCTTGTAGACCTTTCCCCCGATTTTTCTCGGGGCCGGTGAAATTTTCATCCTGTTCCACCGAAATTTTCCTTTTGTTTTAAAGGAAATTTCGGTATTCATCTGTAACAACCAATTTCTGTGGGTTGCTGGCATTTTTTTGTATCATTTTATGTTTTAAACCAAAGTATACTTCCCGATTTAAGCGCGAGTTTTTCGCGGCCCAAACGCCGTAAAATTTTAACTATAGTTGTTTTGTTTTTAATTTATGCGAGGGTTAATCTCTTGCATTTTTTTTTGAAAAAAAATACTATTTTAACATTACAAGCCATATAGCTTGGCTTTTTCCAGCACGTGCGCGGGTCCTTTTTTCTGTCTTCTGATCAGCGTCTATCTCCCACCGTCCACAGAGGGGAGTTTTGAGAACCTGCGGCTATGCCGTATTAAGGCTACGAATATAAAATAGCTCTGTAAATTCAATATTAGTGTTGTGCCTCTATAATACAAGCGCAACACCTAAAGGTGAGAATCCAATTTAATCAATATAAATTGCTGTTACCAAACATTATAACAGACGATTGTGTGCGCCCCATCGTCGTCCTCCTTTTTTCTTTCCTGCAAACGTTTGGTGTACGGAGTTCCAGTTTTTTACTCCGGATTTCGAGGGTTTTGGCTGCCATATCTTCTCCATGGATTACTTCCGCAACCGCTTCACTACAAGGGAATCCTTTCTTCAAGAACTTAATGAGGAATCGGACATCTCAAACGATCAACCCAACTCAGAGATAAGTACCATATTTTCTGAGGAGGAAACAAAGACTATGTTATCTCTCTTTAACACTCTAGAGAAAAAACTTTGCTTTGAAGCACAGGAATGATCTGGACACATTATGTTTTTTGTTTTAATATTTTTTTTTTTTAATTTGTATAGAAAAACTTGTCTATAGTGCCATAGGGTGTTTAAAAATAGATCTCCCCTCCACTTTCTCAACTGACACTCAATTCACCCGAGAATGGGAATTAATACTTCAAACCTGCTCCTTTAGTCTAATAGAACTTCTAATACAAAAGAGATCGAAAGTAATAGAGTATACTCTGTCAGATATAGAAAACATTTTAGAAGACATAAAGAAATTTGAACTCCATAAGGATTTTCTAAAATTAAACAACGGGGGGGGGGGGGGGGGGGGGGTGAGTGACATCGGAAGTCAAAAAATATGAAAACAATCTCTTCCTTAGGAAAAAGGGGAAACTAAACCGGGATAAAACAGTAAAATCACTGAATCACAAAATAGAATCAGTCAATAACAAAAACATCAACAACGACCTAAACACTAAATCTGATATAAACATTGAAATAAAGGCCATATCCTCAGATAAAGACATATCACTTAATACCCGGGCTATCATCGAGAGCAGATCGCTTGGGACAAAGGTTGCGGCACACACCAAAACCATCAGCATTTTACAATTCTAAATATCGAGGAGGAAACAGACAAAATTCAACATCAACCTCTAATACTGATCAAAATAGTCTGCGCGCAGATCCTTACTCAGAATTAGGGGCAAGACCTAAAATACCCTATGCTAAATCCCTTCCAAATACTGACATCAATCCCCCTCAGACTAAGGGAGACCTCCCCGATTATTCAAGTAAAAGAATTCAATTTATTAAATCAAAATCCAGAAAACCACCCCACCTCTGCAGAAACCCTGAATTTTCAAAATAATCCAATACCAAATCCCTCCTCCCCAAAAGAGGTAAAAAATTCCCCCAATCCACAGGAAAAGACCACTGACACCCTAATATCAAGGGTTACAACGGATAAACCTGAACCTCCTGAAAATGTTCCGGTCATTCCAGATATCAGCCAACTGTCATACAAAACCATGTCGTTATTTGAAAGAAATTTTACAAAATTTATCACTGGGGAAACCTCCAGTGGATCAAATCTTGATCCACTGGGAAAGAATAATTTAACACCAAACAAACTACTTTCCCCTTCGACACTCATAGATAAAGCACAAGCTATCCGGGAAAAATTTGAGAAAATCAAAATGGATGCATACCCCATACAAAAATGAATTTCCTCTGATCTCGGGCGGTACTTACTTACCCCAAATTTACATCCAAATCTCTACCTATGAGACATCCATGAGATCACCTGGACCACGACTCACCACAGAGAAAAACCTAGACACACAATCAATACACCTCTTTTTTTAGAGAAACCCCCCCCTCCAGAGAAACCCCCCGGCTCACATTCCGCCAACAGAGTCCCCAAATCAAACTGTGGCAAAAAGAAAAAACACACTAGGGGATGCAGAGCTGGAGCCCAGCGTAAAAAAAGATTGCCCATCATCCAATTGAGTCCATCTTTACCCAGTACCAATGAGTTACAGAAATTAGGTATATTTAATCTTTCTAAATACACGTTAAGCAACCATGAAATCCAAGTACTAACTAAAGGCTTACTCTTTTGTCCAACAAATAACAAACTCAACTCTTTTGATTTGTTCGTGGATTTTCACCAATTAATCCGCAAACTCACTTTATTAGCCAACACTTCGCCCTACATCCAGTAGAAGTGTCCACTGATAGTGTTCCATTACCTAAAGTACAATTGAAAGGCAAATCGAAATTTTACCCCGTTCAGTCTCAAGGGCACCATCTCAAAACCTTTCAAAACATTGTAGCGGACGAACTACAGATGATTACACCCACCAAACAAAATCCGAACCTAAACCGAGACGAATTAAAAGCTCTCAATAGTCTGAAAAACAATAAATCCATTGTCATCAGGCCAGCAGACAAGGGGGGAGGCACCGTTCTCCTCGAATGACTATACTGCCATATCAAACATATAAGCTTAGCAACATCCCTGAATGATCATAGCCTACTATGAAATATGTAGAGAGCAGACACCTTTATTCCAGAGCTGCAACAGAAAACTAACTTTAATCATCATAAGATGAAGCCCTATCAGCCAACACCATAGACAACAAAGAAAAAAAGCTTTATTTATATTCCAGAGCCCAGTATTCCTTTTTTTTATTTTTTGCCAAAAATTCATAAGGACCTGAAAAATCCTCCCGGAAGACCCAGTAATCTCCTGGTATTAATTCCATCACTAAGTCCAACTATCCACCAACCTCGACCTACACCTACAACCTTTGTTACCATTCTACACAACAACACACACAAGCCATCTTAGGGACTCAGACAACTTATTAAATTTTTTTATCGCGAACTTCCAGCAGAATGAAAATTATATATCTTGATCACTGACAGACGTATCAGCACTTTAATCTCTACACACATATCCAAGCCAACATAAGGACAGCAAAGTGTCAGCCAGATACTGGACACGGATTCTTTCCCTCCACTTCCACAAAAAAAGAATTTTTTACTAAAAAAGTGTTTAGAATTAAGTATTGGAGAACGAATTTTTCTCATCTCAATGGCCGCCACCTATAGGCAACGAGGGGACGGCTCCGATGGGAAAAAGATTAGTCCCCCTCGTATGCTACGAATTTTTATGGGGGCCTAACGAAGAAGATACATTTATACCCAGTACATTGATTCACAAACATATATCCTGTATAAAAGTTCATATAGACTACGCTCTTTTTTGTCTGGTCAGGACCCTCTGAAATAATCACTCCCTTCATAACCACCTAAATATAATAACAATAAGGGCATAAAATTTGTACACACACAAATAAGCAGAGACAATATCGAATTTTTGGATCTACAGACACACACTTGGAATCAGGGTAATTTAACACAACTACTTACATTCAAGTCAAGTCGATAGCAACACCATATCATTTCAAAAGAGAGCGCCACGCATAAACCATGGTTGTGCAATATACCCTACGGGCAATTCAAGAGATTAGACAAAATTGCACTGGTAGATGGCGGATTGTGAACACCAAATCAATATCCTTGAAAAAAGATTTAAAGATGAAAAAGTATCCCACTACATCTACTACAGAACGCTAAAGAAAAGTCCAGACACACATACCCAAAAAGATGCCTTTTGAAAAAAAATTGAAACACACACAGTAAAAATAACAATAAAAAAGATGAGGAAATAGGAAAAAAATTCAATTTTCCCTGATTACTATATTCAATACGTCTAGATCCAAGAATTTAAAAATACTCTAGACCGATATTGAGGTACAGTAATAAAAAAAGATCCCTTTTTTGGGACCACTGAAACCTGGACAAAACCAGGCATAATCTATCGAAGGGCACCGAACATTAAATCCCTTAAGCCCGCCAGCCGTCTTTCAGAACACAGAGATACTCCAAAAAATAACTCACTCAATCCTGGTAGTTCTCCATGCGGGTTCCCCACAATGTTTATGTTGTCTAGCTAAGCAACAGTACCCAATCACTAAAAACCACTTCCAACACTACTAAAAAACGTATCCATCAAAATGAGCAAATTTTAAAGCTCATTGTGATATATGTCATTGATGCCATCTGTAAATACAATACGTGGGAAGAACAACCCGACCTTTGCAGCTCCGGCAAAAACCGTCCATAGAACCTGCATTAAAGCTGTGGGATCTACTTCAGAGTGTCTCGCCGTCTCACTGTAGTGAGGCCTCATCACAAAAGATTTTAAAGCTATAAAAAAGCACCCAATCGACACACAAATTCTCCCCCGGAACAACAATCGTCCTACAGGCCCTTCAAAAAAAGGGAGATGAAAGGGATTTTAGGACTGCAAACCACTAATCCCGAAAGGCCTCAATGACACACTGAAACTTATATACTTCAAGATCCAGTAGCTAACCAGCTCAAAAAATTCCAGTTCACTTCTGGCCCGCACCAGAAAAAACACATCGAAAGTATATAGTTTTTTATCATTTTCCCTCCTATAACTCTCTGAACATGAGCAAACATGATAACCCTGCTGAGTCTGAATAGAAGAATGGGGTGTTTATACATTTTTAGGGGGGGGGGGGGGGGAAGCGGGAGACAACACCAATCCTATATTAAACATTCAAATTCAAAATATCTTTAATGATCAATTTTTTTAGAATCTCTCATATCCTCACGAGAATCCTTGTCAGTACATACGGGGATTCCTTGAATTCTAATTCCTAATTAATAGGGACCATGGAGAGTCGACGTAATTCTAAGCCCCACTATAAAAGCCTAAAAAAAACACACACACACACCCCCCCCATTTATTCTATGGAGACACACAGTTGGTAATCAAATTTTTTAATAGATTTGTAGTACTTTCCTTTGTATAGGATGTTACTAACTTTAATTTTCCTAAGAAACCCTATCTAGGCAAACCATTGCATCTGTAATCGCTTGTGACCAAACATAGGATGGCCTACATTGCAAATATTCACATCGAGTCACCTACGAAACTCTAATACCACATAATTAACCGTTCCACGTCAGTTTCCAGGATACACTTTCACTATTTAGGAACCACTTCAATATATTAATTAACGGAGAAATACCCCTACGACACTCCCCTAGCAATTTCCGTATAGAAAAGTAGCCTTGTTCCCATTGGACAGTTTTAATTTTCCTGGGTGTATAATACAACCAATCACATTGCTCCATTCTATCTCTTCTATCATTTGGTTCTATTTACATACCTGTCCATCAAGCCTAACCGAATCACATAGGATCTCTAGGTAGCATTCTATAGGCCAAATTAATATCTACCGCCATAGACGTTTCACCATAATGATATGATGTTTAGGAATTAGAAATAATCTTTGCGCGCTCATCACAATTCTTTAGGCGCCCCAGTTTTTAAACTACCAATAAAGACACACACATTGGTTTTTATATTCATATCTGCCCGCTCATGATCCCATTGGATATTCTCTATATACACACCACAAGTCGAACTCTCCCCCTATTCTTCACATCAATATCTATTTTGGGAGTGATTTATTTACATCACCACACATATATATCCCCCCCCCCTTTGCCTGCATTACGCAATAAAACACACAACCTTATCAGTATTTAACATACATTTATTTTTTTGGCATACATTAGACATTCCGATCTTGAGACTTCAGTGCTCATCCATCTGTCTTGTAGAGTCTTCCCACTGATTCTCATCGGACAGGTGATTGACATCCTGTTACCAGGTTCAACCGATTGTCTTCGTTAAATGAACACACACACATTTATACTCATTCATCTGTACAACCAATTACTGTGACATGCAGCATTATTTGTATCAAAGGTATGTTTTAACCAAATATACGTCTGATTAATCGCGTGTTTACTCGCTAACACGCCTCGCGTCAAGTTTTAACTATAATTTTTTTTGTTTTTTCAATGATGCGAGATTAATCTCTTTGCATTTTTAAGAATAGAAAACTATATTATTTCAACCAATACCAGAGCCTATTAGCTTGTGGCTTTTTTCCCAGCACGAGCGCCGGGTCCCTTTTTTCTGTCTTCCTGATTCAGTTGACTAATCACCCCCCGGTCCACTGAGGGGAGTTTGAGAAACCTTCGGCTGCCATAAGTTAGAGGGCTACGGAAGTATAAATAGCCCTGTAAATACATATGAGGTTGTGCTCTTATAATACACGCGCAACACCTAAAGTGAGATCCAATTTTATCAATATATATTGCTGTTCCAAACATTAAAACACGATGTGCGCGCCCCTCTCTCCCCCCTTTTTTTTCCCTGCAATTTTTCTGTAAGATGCTGATTTGTAACATTTACCCCCTAATTTTTATTCATGAGCAGGGTTACCCCCACCCCCCAAAAGGCTACCCCACCCACCGGCAGTTATTTACATTTTTTTCTACCTATTCAAAGTAATAGGTTTATTTTTTGAATGGGGGGGCTAGCCCCCGGGTGGGCGGGTTTGAAAAAAAAAACGACTCTTTGAATGACTCTTCGGGTAAAAACGCAGATTTGAGCATTAAAAACTCTGAAAACCCCAGCATTTTACAGAAAGGGACACAGCGCGGGAAGCAGCATCTGACACTACTTGTGCTGTCCCCAGAAAAGGGGGGGCATAATCTATGTGACGGGTTCCCTTTAAGCTAATTATCCAAGGCAAATAAAACTGAGGGTTTGCTGGGCTAGATACAAACTTTTTTTCTTATTAAAAAACACATTAAATTGAACAGAAAACCAAGGAGAACCCTTTAAAAGTTCAGGGGGAGTATTTGACCTTTTTTTTTATTTCACACCATTTTGGACATTATTGACCCCTCCAGTGGTTTTAATCTACTACCTAGCTCCCGTTTCATTTTTTCGCCGAATACAGATAAACTCCCGAAAATAAATTAAAGCACGCCATTTTATAGCTTTGTGTAATGCATCACATGTGCCCCACTGTTTGTATTTCCATATACATCAATGAAAGTGAAAAATCAGGCGATACCTTAAAAGGGCTGAGTATAATACCATCAAATAAAATTAGCCTCCAAAAGGTAATGCCTGAATTGTTTCACTCTTCTACCTAGCTTTCTATAGCTAACATGGTACAACAATATAGCAACAAATACCATAACAATGGGCACTTTAAATGTATTGCAAGTTGCCATGAGTAAAAATGAGCCTGTATACCGCATCACCGACCAAAAAGGGGATCTTCCTATGATAACATTGGGGATAACAAGGAGGCCAATAACTGATCTTGCCTATGGGACTTGACTGTATCTGCAGCTGACACCACATTCACAGGTAACCTGTCGCCATTTGAATATGCTTGAGATCTAGTACAATGTTATAGGGCGATATATATATATATATATATATATATCTTATATATATAAATATAAAAATATTTTGAAAAAACGCCTCGCTTAGCGCTGGACGCCCTCCTGGCCATCTTGTGTGTAACTTTGTCATTGCTCACGGGGATCGCCGCATTTTCATCGAATGGCCACACACCAACAAAGATTTCTTTAGGCTTCCGCCTGTTTGTAATTGCAGCACAGGTGTACAGGCACAGAATTCAGAACAAACACATACTTAAAAACCCTCTCCGCTGGCCACTAACTACACATAGAGCTCCCTGTACTACACGTTGTCGGGACCAAATGTCCAGTACAGACGGCTTCCTCAAGCCCTCCCCGGGGCCAGATGCCTCACTTCCGGTTCCTCTGCTGCACTTAACCAGTCTAAGCAAACACCGCCCCCGATCACGCTGTAGTAGGAGGAGCCTCTTATTAGCCCTACAGGGACTGGCCCAAAGAGCTGGCCTGGAACGTGGTGGGACGGCCTCCCACCTAACGCATACTACCGAACCCGGGACAGGAGAAACCCTACCTGGCTGCAAGGCAGCCATTCAGCTACCTGTGACAGTAACCTATTGTTATGACACCACAGCAAGATCTCCTTCCTCCACCGAACCCAGACATTCTTGGCACGTTTGTAGCAGTACCCCTGCTGAATTCTCACCTAGTGGCAGAGACCTGCAACTGCACATGGTCATTCTGCCACAATATATATATTGTGAGTCGTGAGTCGTGAAAGGCTATAAAGAAAAAAGAGCGCAGATCGGGTTCCACATGTAGCAGCACCGTTATATAAATAAAACAGGTCAGGTGCTCACCTTTTTCTGCTGTACTAGAAATACGGTACAGCTCATCAGGATCGCGTGGAATCTCGCATTAAGGAGATAAGGCTAGCCCTTCCCGTCCCGTTCCCGCCTCGGTTCCACGATGACGCCTAAGTATACAATATAGCCAATACAGTGCTTGCAAACCCTGGGAGGTTAGATTACAAGCTAACTATAATGAAGGGAACTCCGACCTGGTCTAGAGAGCATTGAATAGAATTTTAAGCACAATGGGGCTGAAATTAAATCTAAATATATTTTAAATATCACAATAACGCGTTTCGCTGTCGCAGCCCGCTTCCTCAATAGACACCACGGGGATATGTACAGCACGGGGAGGATTACAGCACAGTAAGAACGACAGCAAGAGTGATGACAGTACTGGAGAGACAGCACAGGGAGATAACAGAACGGGAGATGACAGTACAGGGAGATGATGTGTACATGGAGATAGACAGTACGGAGAGATGACAGCACGGGGAGATGACAGCACGGTATATGACAGTATGGGAGATATAGCACAGGGAGATTACAGCACAAGGAGATGCGACATAACGGGAGAGACCTGCACAGTAAAACAGCAAGAGGAGATGACAGCGAGGGTGATGACAGTACATGGGAGATGACAGCACACTGGAGATGACAGCACAGGGAGAAGACGAGCACAGGGAGATGACTGTACGGGGAGATGACAGCACTATGGAGATGACGTACAGGGAGATGACAGTACGGGAGATGACAGCACTGGGAGATGACAGCACGGGGAGATGACAGCAGCGGGGAAGATGACAGATACGGGGAGATGACAGAATGGGGAATAGCACGGGAGATGACAGCACAAGGAGATGACAGCAAGGGGAGAGACTGGCACGAGATAGATAACCCAGCAAGGGGTGATGACAGCAACGGGGAGATGAACAGCAAGGGGAGATAACAGCAACAGTAGATAACATCAAAGAGGTGATGACCATATGGTGGGAGCGACAACAGGGGAGCAACATTAGAAGAAGAATGTGATGGTCGTCCAGGGAGGGAGTACAAAAGTGTGGCAATACCGCATTCCAAGCCTAGCTTTAACAAATAATAAAGAGAGGCTTCATCAAAACTGATATAGCGCAGCCAGAGATGGAGAAGGTAAGTGATGGGTCGTAACCCCGACATACAACAGTACACACCAGAAACAGAAAGGAGACAGGAGATCAATATGGAACATAATTTTTAATTACTATAGAATTACAAACTTGCTTAAATTTGCATTTGAGGATGATCTCATGTCAATTTATTATAATGCAAAACCTCTTTTAACTATACACCATATGTCTGTAAGATACCCGTGTGACACAAAATCAGTAAAAACATCAAGACTGCAGCTTTTATGTTCTGAAGAGTGAATTATTAAAAAATGATTACAGGTAGACAAATGAAAAATCAATAAGAAACCCAAAGAAATGTTATGTCTTTTTTTATTCAACAACATTCCCAATAAAAAATCACATAAAATTTCATTGTAATTTAACTGCCCGTAACAAAGTATAAGAAGTGTTCTACAGTACCTTAAATTTTGTATAAATAAATTTCAAATTTCAACAATATAGTAACTGCACCACAAATTTAATGTTCACTAAGAATTCTAGGACTTAAAAAATAAAAATAAAGAGAACCTGTCACATCGGCTTATATCCACCCTTTCTGACGACAGCACGCTAATGACAGACAGGATTTTCCAGCACTGTGGTCCCTTAACTGTAAGGTTCAGGAGATACAGAACATTTAATGCTCAAACCGCAGTTGCGCCTTTCCTGCCAGAAACAGTCCAAGTTATTCATGACAGGGTGTAAGAGCCACGCCCACTTCCATGACTTGACACCCCGCCCATCTGAACAGTCCTTCTCATCACAGTTTCTACCTATTGAAAGAAAAAGGTTAAATCAGCTGTGAGTGGGTGGGTCTAGCCTGGAAGGTGGATTTGACAACCTCATCTGAATTAAGCAGAACTCTTTTCTGAAGCAGAGCAGGCTGCAAACTGCAAATTTGAGCATTATATGATCTGAAACAACTGCAACATATAGGAAGTAGAGGGACACAGCGCTGGAAACACATGTCCTATCACTATCTTGTGACTGTCCTCAGCAAGGTGAGAACACAAATTATGTGACCGGGTCGCTTTAAGGTATGCAGCACCCCCCAAAAAAATTATATCCTTCCTCCTCACCTTTATTACCAGCAACTTCGGTTCTGAGGGCGTCTCTCCCTGGTCTTCTGTTTACTTTTCTTGGATCCATAACCGCTGTAGCCGCTGATTGGCTGTAGTGGTACAAGTTCCACAATGGAGCTGTTAACTTAAGAATGGTGACATACCTTCAATGTAAATATAACGCCCTGTCAACCCCTCCTCTACAGTTAATTGCTCACCACCATTCCCAATTATTTTGTTGTTTGATTCAACACATCATTTCATGGCTCCCGTGGTTCATATGGAATTACAGTTGAAGAGGGTTTCTTCTTTCCTCATGACAAAGATTAAGCTTCTAACAAGTCGTGGGTCGGGGAAGGAAAATAAACTACATTGCTTCCTTTGGATATTGCCCGGTCAGGATGATAAGAGAGAATTTAACCGCTCCGAGTGGACACAAGTGTCTCTAGGGGACTGTCCATATCTCCCGTCCTATTAACAGAGTAGTGAGTGATGTCACCATGGTGGTCACGAACAGAGTCTTTTATCTTACCTCTACCAAGATATATTGTTTACCTTTATTAGACACTTGTTTTTCACCCTGAGACTCTGTAGCATTATGATTAGATCTCCTGCACTTATGTCACTGTAAAACACTTAGCTAGTTATAGAAGAGCTAAGTATGCATACACCATTGTCGTTGCTATGTCCTAAAACATCTGGGGCTCGGGCCCGTTGATTTAAGTTTTTTGCTCAGTAGGGCTTGGGTTCACGCCTCCGACAAAGCATTTTTCACTCCACATTGTGTAACTGCGGCGTTATTTTTAAAGAGAAAAACAATACATATGTTCCTGCCACTAATTTACGGTATAATCCACATTGATCCGCCCATTACCATACCTCATCAGTCACTGACAAATGAAAATCACAGCTATGACAAATTTGCTTTTTACAAAAGTGCTCACTCTACGTATGACAGTGTAATTAACCTTAATAAATAACAGTACACCAAAAAATACACCTAAATATTAGAACAAATATAACCATACAAATGATTGTTTACTAAAAAATAAAAAAAACTTCTACAAACTACTTAACAATAATGACTACTGCCAGAACCCTGGCCAAACGTGACCACCAACATGATTACAATCCTTCATTTGTACACCGGCATCAAATGATATATTAACGCCATTATCATGGACCATATAGTGGTAGAAACTAGTTGTATGTAGATGCTCAGCATAAATACTAAGTTGATTACACGCAGTACATTTAGTGACTTTACAGAGATGTCCTTTTCTGATCAGATCCGTATCACTTTTTCCCTTCTCTTCTCCAAACGGACCCAGCCGCCAATGATGGACTTCTCCCGGCCACAACTCATCTCTGCAGAAAATTAACCACACAAACCTTTTAGAACCTTCTCCTTTTCCAGCACCTTTATAAGTACAGAACCTACTGGGGGTTTATATACACTCCATCCCTAATGGGGATTTATACTGGAAAAGCATGTTGACACCCTATCACCCACAGCAATTGGCTTTTCTATGATAGAAAATTCAACATCTTCTGTAGAGATGTGAGGTCCTTTATACTGTATGGTCGCTATTAGGTAAGTTTATAGGCAGGTGAAATGGCCACCAGTACAAAGCTAGGCAGATAATGATTATGCCCCCATATACAGCTAGGCAGTAAAATGTCCCCCATATATAGCTAGCAGGTAAATGCGCCCTCTAGTATATACAAGGCAAGGTAATATGGCCCCTAGTATACAGCTAGGAAGATAATATTGCCCCCATTATACAGCAACGGCATGTAATATGGCCCCCCGATAAACACTTAGTGACCGTTAAAATGGCACCCCATATATACTAGACCAGGTAATATTTCTCGTCCTACGTATATAATACTAGGCAGGAATATGGCCCTATATACTACAGCTAGAAAATAACATCCCCCCCCCCAGTATACAGCTAAGTAGGTAATATGGCCCCCCAGTAAACAGCTAGACAGGTAAAATGATCCCACAGTAATACACTAGGACAGTGAAATATTGCTCCCAATGATATAGCTAGGCATGTAATATGGCCCCATTATCTAGCTACGGCAGGTAATATGGCTCCCCAGTTTACAGCTAGGCAGTTAATAGGGCCCCCAGACATAGCTAAAAGCAGGTAATATGGCCTCCAGTGGATAGCTTGGCAGGTAATAGGGCCCCCAGTACATAGCTAAGTAGGTAACATGGCCCACAGTATACATATAATTAGGTAACATAGGCCCCCCACAAATAGAATAGATTAGTATAATATGACCCCCAGATATATATAATTAGTGAACATAGGGCTCCCAATTATATATCTAAATATATATAATATAGTACTATATATATATATATATATAATATATATATAGTATATATATACTGTAAAAGATACTACAGTATATATATATATATATAGTATTTATATATACTTATATATAATATATATATATGTATTTATACATAACTATATATATATATATATATATGTAATATGAAAAATATATATAGAGAAATAGATGGTCCCCCATTATATATATAATCTTAGGTAACACAGGCCCCCCGTATATATGTAATTCATAAGCAATATAGTGCCCCCATGTATATAAATAAGTAATAAAAGATGGCCCCCAGTATATATAATTAGTAAATTAACATGGCCCCCAGTATGTATATATAATTAGGTAGTGTAATATATGACCCCCAGTATATATATAATTAGGTAATTTTTGGGACCCCAGAATTGATAATTAGGTACTATATGGACCCCCTGTATATAATAACTAGTTATATAGGCCCTGCAGTAAATATAATCTAGTATTATATGGCCTCCAGTATATATTTAAGATAATTTAGCCCCCATATAGCTAGGCAAGTAATAATGCATTATATAATGTACCCGGTGGTAAGCTCTACTAGAGTCACATTCATTTATTAAATTGTAAATTAGTTACTTATCCTTGCCAATAGAGGGCACCAGAAGTACCATCACACAGCATGGTTGGTTGTTACAGCACAGGACTAAGACACAGTCAAACCTAGTGTTGTGAATTCAGAAAAGGGGAGTAGACATAAGTTGCTGGAAAACACTGTTTAGTAGTGAGATTCTGGTTAGTTTAGGTCCTATGAGACAGAGTGAAGGACACATAAGAAGTAGAACAGTAAAGACAGAATCCTTTGTGTATGCTGCAGCCAATACACTCCCATTTGAAGCGAGATCAGCCACAATCACAGCTCAGGAGTACAGGATAGACTGGTGAACCCACAGGTATCTGTGAGCTAATTACCCCCACTGTTAGCAGTTAAACTGTGTGAGATACCAGTACCATTTGCAATTGCTGTTATCATTGAATTTCCTGAAGTACTGTATGGAAAATGTGGACTTTAAATAAAAGCCAGTTAAACTGCCCCTACAATGAAACTGTATAGCCTTTTAGATGTGGTGCTGTAGAAGAGAATAATAACAAGGGCCAACTCCTCTGCAAACCCCCCACGCCCCCCCCCCATTTCCCTCAGAATCCTAAAGAACATCTAATACCCCCACGCTGCAACCCTATCACAGTGGCGCTGTGGATAACATTTTGGTGGCCCGTACGGGGATTTGTGAGCAGAATCTGAAGTAAAAAACAGTGTGAACACCCTGAGATGAGGGCCCTCCCCCCCCCCCCCAAGGGGGGGGGGGGGGGGGGGCGGGGGGGGGGGGGGGAGGGGTTGGTGGGGGGGGGGGGGGGGGGTGGTAATGGGGGGGGGGGGGGGGGGGGGGGGGGGGGGGGGGGGGGGGGGGGGGGGTGGGGGGGGGGGGGGGGGGAAAAAAGAGGGGGGGGGGGGGGGGGGGGGGGGGGGGGGGGGGGGGGGGTGCAAACGGATGAGGGAGTCTTACAGGGGCCAGACCAGAGCGAGGAAGGAAGATCAGCAGCGAAGTGGAAAGGTTCAATCAGCGCTTTTCCCGCCATCATGTCTTTTCTGCGCCACTTACTGCATGAAGCTGAAGCCCAGCATTACGGGATAGCTTACTGCCCACATAGCCCAGTTTTTTCACCCCCCCATATCTGCAGCACAGATAACGTCACACAAGGCAGCAGAGTGCCCCTCCATCAAGTAACTCAGCTAAATGCCAGCGCGCACAAAAAGAAAATCCACACAAATTCATTCAAGCCATGGATGTGGAGGGACATAATCAATAAGATCCTGTGAGTCCTCGCTGCAGTTGGTCCTATGTAAACTAGGAACAGTCGCAAGATTATGAAACTACCATAGGACCATCCTTGCTCCGAGCACATAAATCCTCTGACAATCTTTAGACAGCTGAATCAATTACTGATGAGATGGAAGATAGTGAGGAAGAGGACGCTATGTTGGCCTTTCTTCAGAGACAAACTCAGTATTATGACAGTTTGCGGGCTGGGGTAACCAGAAACAGTTCAGGCAACAGAAAGTGACATGTCTTCCAAATGACTACAGCTGAAGGAGCTAAAAGACCAATTAAAATGTGCTTTAGCAAAAGACAAAGTGCAGGAATCTGGCACAGACAGTTGAGAAAGGGGACAGTCCTGATAAAGTTTCCAATCTTCTCCAATCCAGACATAAAAAGTATAACTCCAGCCCAAGAGATAACCAAACGCATCCGCAAAGAATTCAAAAAAAAAGGCCAAATAGGTGAACGAGTAACAGAAAGAAGAGACTCGTCTTACACTAACCTGATTCACAGATAGACTAGGGGATACACTAGGGGTATAGGAGAGAGAGATTATTGAGGCGGTAGTGAAGAGCCATTAAGTTCCAGGTTTGCATCTCTTGATATGTTAGAGATGAAGGACCAAACCTCACCTTGCTCGCAGTTAAGAACAATATTACAGGGCATTACCAGGTAAGAAAAGCACCTCTATTTTATCACAAACTGATTAACATCTCTCAAGACCACGATACCAAAGATCCCACAAGACATCATGTTCAAGAGGCCATTGCATCTCAAAGAAAAACTGTGTTTGTGCATCCAAGAGAAGAAGAGGCTGAGGAGAGCGTTGATGTAGGGGCGAGTTCAGAAGAAGTTCCTGAGGTCAATAGGGACAGGTTACTTAGTGAATACTTCAAGTTTCCAGCTGAAATAGTACTTGAGGACCCTTTTATCTCAGATAAGTGTTTGAATGAGAAGATGAATGAGGCAGCTCATCTTGAGCTAGAGAGAGAAACATAGGCTAAAACAAATGGCTCCACTGGTATTGAACTGCGAAAGAGATTCACCAAAATTTGACATTCATGAGTCATGCAGCAGGAAGTAAACAGGGAGCAAGAACTATTTGTGTCCCATCCACCCTCTCTAGTCACCAGAAGGAACCGTTTAATAAAAAAACGAGTGGACACCAACTGGTAGGAAGTAGTGAAGAGACTTCGGTCGGAACTCATGCAGGATGAAGCAGATTATACAGACGGCGACCAAATCAAAACCATCAAGGCACAGGGTAGATTTCCGAGATAGAAGACACCCTGCAAGTGAGGAGCCGTGCCGAAGACTCCAATCAAGATAGGTTACTGTTTTTACTGTCATAAAATGATGTCAAGAGGGACATTATGCAAAAGAGTGTAGAGTTTGCCAATATTTCTAGACAGCAAAAAGACCGAAGTTGCTGGGAGGGGCGAACCAGTAACCACAACACAAAGCAGTCCCAAACCAAACAACACCTCTACATCCCCTAATAACCATCCATGATGAAGAATCAGCTGCGCACAGTACTACCCCCACGGTGTGTTACCGTCTCCAACAGTTACAAGGGGACAGAATCACCTGTCATCAAGCATTCAGTGTGGCAGCCTCTACTGTTTAGCCTCAAGAGCCAGAAAATATCAGTGAAAACCAGAACAAATCCATAAGCCTTATTGGAGAAAGTGCCTAATACAATGTAAATTAAATGGACTACTGTAAAGCTCTGTGGGATACAGTCGCCTCAAGCCAGTATCTAAATGAATGGAGTGGAGAATACACTATCTCCTCATGCACACCCGCAACTCCGGACAGTGTGAAGAACTGATAGGCCCCTGGAGAATTTTGTGGACGAAGCGGTGAACAGACAGAGATACCCTTTATAGTCTGGGTTGAAGTTACTTTTTCAGCTCACTCGCCAGAAACCGCAATCACCATTGAGTTATTAGTAGTGCCTGTTTCCTAGGTCACAAAGTGACAATCTGTGGCAGAAGAACCAATCATCGGTTACAATGTTATTGAGGAAGATGATCCACAGAACAGCTTCTCAACCGACCGTTGTTATATTCCTGTAGCAAATCCCTTTGCCCTACGTGACAAAGAAGCCCAAAACAGTTGGTGGAGTTGAAAAAAAACAAACAGGCTAAGTGCATTCAGAGAAGTCAATAGTGAGTCTCGCCCCATATACTATTCCAGCTGAACATCCACCCCTGCCTTTAGGAGTTAGTGTGGTGTGAGCGGTGGGACCACGAAAGACGTCACCAGAGAATGCTGTTTGTGAGCCACAAGATCCAACACAGCTTCTCAATGCATCATACAGGTATACTGAGTGACTATTCCTTACAGTGGGTTTTGCAAAAGAGTGCCTGTGTTAGTTATGAACACCTCAAAACAAAAGTGAGGTGATCCCAAAAACTGTAATGGGACAACCTTTGTAAGCTATAAAAAACAGTTTACCCCAGCCAATGTTAGGAGGCCAGTTCAGATTTCTCGGGTGAGCACAACTCCATACCCCATTGTTAACAGTTGCTCCCTGAGCGGGAAGTGTCCCCAGTAGAACAGTGGGACCCCCCCAGTGTATCCTCATGAGCATCTGATGCAGAAGAACAACTAGTTAGTTAACAAAGGTTAAGAGAGGAAGTGTCATGCAATTCTCCAAGGATTATTCTGAATTAGGTTGTATTCCATCACTCCAACTGAAAATCAACCTAATACACCTACTCCAGTAACATAGAGCTAAGTCCGTGCCTAAAGCCACTACATAATAGAAGTAAAGGAGTACCTTCAAGACCTCATCAACAGGGGTTGGAATCAGAAGTCCAAGTCAACTTATTCATTCCCCCCATCTTGTCTGTGTCAGAAAGAAGGTGGTTGACTACAGAGACTCCTGCTGTGATTACAGAGAGCTGAACCAGAGTGTCAGTCCCTGACCGTCATCCAATACCAAAAGATCCAAGAGACATCTTAGACACGTTTGTCATGAAGACCATGTTCTCAGTCCCTGACCAAGGCTAAGGCCTAACCACCAAGGTTTGTAGAAGAAACCAGCAGGCCATTAACAGCTTCATTCATCACACCCTGGGGATTATAATGAGTGGATCCGCAATCCCTATGGACTCAGTTCTGTCCTGCGTACTTCCAGAAAGCATGGAGATCTAGCAATGGAGGGCCTGAAGAATGACATTTGTTCAGTCCATACCTAGATTACAATCATGAATATACAGTAAAGACATATTCTGACACAATAGAGAATGTGAGAACTGTCTTGCAGAGCGATACCAGCAATAACACAGGTGTGGTCAAGCTGACACTACCCAGAACACCACAAACCAAAGAAGTGTGACTGGTTCAAAAGAAAATTCAGGGTCCTGGGAAAAATCGTGTCTGGAGATGGATATACTATGGATCCAGCTGAAATTGCCACCAGTGATGGCAATTGAATGAACAAGCCCCTCCATCCACTGTGGGAGAAATTGAGAAAGGTCCAGCTTCTATCCTATTACCAAGAGGACCTGATACAATCCAGAACTTCCCAAGATTGCAGCTCCCTTTGTATGCTCTCTTAGCAGGACCCTCAATTCGAGTGACACCAGAAGAAAAGAAGTTGAACAAAGGCAGACCTAAACCCAAAGCAAAGAACTCTACCTTCTGCCCACAACCTATCAACTGGACACCCCGTCCACCAAGAAGTGCCTGGAAAGAGTTGACTGACTGTTCTAGTCAAAACCACCAGTCATGGGATACCCGGACTTCAAAGTTCCCATTTGAATCTTCATTGTGATTGCATCACAAGTGGGACTAGGAGGCAGTCTTGTACCAACGTCAAATGGTAATGCTTAGAGTCATTGGCCTATGTTCCAGAACTATGAGACAGCAGCTGAGAAGAAACTACCATCTGCATTCTGGAAAACTAGAGGTTTTCCTAGCCATGAAGTGGACTTATCTGTGAAAGAATTCAAGATTACTTGATATTATAGCCCAGAGTTTGTGGTTTACACAGACATACAACCCACTAACCATGTCCTCCACTACTGCAAAACTCAATGCAACAGGTTGCAGATATGGGTGCAGAACTAGCAGACTTTAACTCAGCATCACAAATATCGTCCAGTGAAAAGCAAGGCTGATGCAGAAGTAATGTTAGAATGCCATATAACCGGAAGAAAAATTCATGCAACAGTGCTCCGAAGAAGTTAGTTTGGAATCTATGATGAGTACTGTGTACAAGCAGTACAATCCAGCGAGAAGAATTCACGACCAATGTGGTGCCCCCATAACAGTGGAAGAGAAGTGCAACGGATGTGGAACAGCTTCATACCTTTTCAAAATCCGTATCACTTCCAAAAGAAGCTATCAAAGAGCTCAGAAAGAAGACAAAGTCATTGAAAGTCTCCAGTACATCAACCCAGATAGACTACCTAGTAAGAAGGAGAGGGACACACAGAGTCTCCAGCTACAAGCCTCTTGTTGAGATAACGGTCCTAAATTTACAACTCAATTCAAGAAAGTATACTCTACGCAAAAGAGGTCCAAACCTGCATTTGTATTGCCAAAAGTTGTACCATCGACTGTGTAAAGGGAACATCACAAGAAAATGGGACACTAGGTGAGTTGAGAGAACAGTGAACCTGCCCGTGAACGTATCATCTGGTCATCCACCCATTAGCAGAAAGAACTTGAACATTATTGACGCAGAGAGTGTGGCTGTTTAAAAGACAATCGTCCCAACAGAACCGACAAGACCCCAATGGTAACATTACAACCACAAAACCCGTTTCGAGATGTGTACCATAGACTTTCTACACCTGAGTAAATGTAAAGGTAGGAGTATGAATACATCTTAGTGGTTATGGACACATTTCACCAGATTTGCTTCAAAAAAAACAAGCCTACGCCACTACCAACAAATCTGGAAAAACAGCATCAGAAAAGATATTTTCATGACTTTGCATTAAAGTTTGGATTTCCTACAAGGCTCCTCATGAACCAGGAGAGAGAGTTTGAAATCACTTTTCCTTTCCAGTTAGGAAAGTAATGTCAGAATTCAGAAGTCTCATACAACACCTACCATCCCACAAGGTAATTGGACAGGTTGTGAACGTATCAATCGTACTCTACGTCGATGCTAAAGACACTAACCTCGAAGAGAAAAGAGATTGGGAAGAACTCTCCTTTAAAACAAAATTGTCACCATGCCTTACAACTGCACAAAGAGTGATGCAACATTACTCCCCATCTACCTTGTTATTCGGCAGATCCCCACGATTACCTATTGACATTATGTACGATACTCCAGTGTCAGAGACCTACAAGACTTACCCAAATATGTTCGTTGCATGGAAAGAACGCATGGCAGAGTGCATATAATATTGGCTTCATAAAGTTGTTACTGAAGGACAGAGCAAAAAGGAAAAGCACATTATGACAGAAGTGTCATGGAGCAGAATTAACATCAGTATCCGTGGGGTTATCAAAACCATACAAGAAAAAGGAGAACCAGGAAAACTCGTTCATACTCGGGAAGACAAGAACTATGTCTTAGTCAAGAAGGAGAGTATGGACATGCCCATTTTATGAGATAAAACCTGAAACAGGAGTAACAAGACAAGAACGCTTGCATCGGAACCTGTTGCTACGCATTTGTGACTAGCCTACACCTAGAGAGACCAATCCCTGAACAAAACACACCAAACAGAACCGCAAAAGACTACAAACTAAAGAAATGCCACTTGTAGAAAAAGACTCAGAAAGCTCAGATGAGGACGATCACACCTATAAGCCTCTCGTATGCCATAGACAAATAGTGACTTAAATCCTGAAGCATTAGAATTTGTGCCAACATTAGTTATCTATGAATATGAAATAGCAGAAAGTACACCAGAAAACCCTAGATTTGAACAGAATCAAGATCCAGTAAATAGTTAGAGTCCGATTTTGCTCTAAGGAGACTTCATAGCTAGTTAGCATAGAATATGGCTGTTGAAAGATGTCTGGAAAAATATTCCAGGCAGAAGATATAATGTCAATTATTACTTGAAATTGTTTTTGTTGTTTGCGCTTTCTTTTTTCTTTTTTTTCCCAGGAGAATGTCAAAAAAGTGGGCAAAGGGAGTTTGTTTGGGATTTTAAAAAATTTTAAACATTTTTTCCTTATTATTGTCAAAATCTTGAGGTTGTCACCTCTCTTTAAGAAAGGGGCGGCCTAAAAAATAGAAACTACAGTTGTAGTAATCGGGGAAAAGGGAAAAACAGAAAGATCCTGTCTCTTTTGAGTTTGAAGGTAAATGCCTACCCAAAAATTAGAATCTAGTAGACTCTGTAGGGGCCCTGCCCTCAACTTTGTAAGTTGCTGAATGTCGAGGGACACTTTAAAATCCGAGGGGGAGAATGGGGACCCGGGGTAAGCTCTACTATCACGTTTTTTAAAAAGAAAAAATTAGTTACTTACCCCTTGGGGCCATTAGAGGGCCCCAAAAAAGTCCGGCACACTGCAGGGTTTGGGGGTTGAAACAGCACAGGACTAGAACAGTAAAAACCGTGTTGGAAAGCCAAAAAAAGGGGAAAGGGAAGAACGGGAAGTTGCGGGGGAACACGGGTTGGAGGAGTGGATTTTTGGGAAAATTTTAGGCCTATGAGCAGAGTGAAGGACACAGAAGAAGTGAGGGGACGTAAAGACAAAAATCCTGTTGGGGGTTTTGGCTGCACCAAATTTGCATCCCAGTAAGAAACACCCCGCAATCACAGCTCAGGAGGGACGGGGGATAGACGGTTTGACCCATTTGTTCGGGTGAGCTTTTTAACCCCCCTTTACCGGTTAAACCTTTAAATACCCGGGACCTTTTGGTTTTGGGCCAAAAAATTTTTAAAAATCTTTGCTTTAAACCTAATTTTTAAATGGGAAAATTGGATTAAAAACCTTTTAAAAACCCCCTCCCCCACATTTTGGAAAACCCCCCTTGATTTTTTAAGAGGGTTTAAAAAGGGGCCCCCCCCCCTCCCCCAACCCCCCCCCAAGGCACACCCAGAACCTATAAAACCCCAACCCCACGTGAAAACCCTTTTCACCCATCCCCCTTGGAAAAACAAAAAAATTAAAAATCCCCAACATTACCCCTTTTTCCAGGGCTCCCCTTTTTTGCTTCCCTCCTTCCCCCGGCCCAGGGGCGTGAGTTAAACCCACTTTTAAAAGGAAATTTTTAAAATAATTACCCCCCGGTTGGCCTCCCGGGCCAGCGGCGAAAGGGGCCTGTTCCCGACCAAGGAGTGCCCCGCGGAGTCGGGGGGGCGGGGTTTCGCCCTCTGCCCACGGAACCCTTCATTTTGCAGGGTTGGCTTCCAGGGGTTTTGCACATACAGCGAAAGGCCCGGGTTGGAAACCCCAGGCCCAGGGGGCAGGGGCCGGGGCCCCCACAAAGGGTTTGGGGAACGGGGCAGCTTTATTTTGGGGCTTTCCCCCAGAAATAAAATTTCGGGTTGGGGGCGACGCCCCCTGCTAATCACTGCTTTAAAAACCACCCCCCAAGCTACCGGGACAGGGTTGGGGGAAACTTCTTTTATTTGGTGAAACAGCATGGAAAAAACCCCCTAACCTGCAATTTACGCTGATTTGCCAACACCTTTTAAATTCCCTGGCCCATTTCGAAAAAAAAGAGACTTTTTTTAAAGTCAGGAATGGTATTTTTGTACTGAAAATTATTGCAGGCTTGTTTGACTTTTGCAGTTTGATAAAAAAAACAATTTTTACATTTCCCCAAAATAAATGGGGAAAAAAGTGTTTTTATCAGTATATTCAGCTAAAAAGGGGAACATTTTTTTACTTATTTTTAAAACCCATTATGGAAATCCCACAATGTCCATGAAAAACTTTTTCCTTTCCGTGATTTTTGGGAAAAATTTGTCTAGAAAAAAAAAAAAATAAATTTTGGGAAACCCTGGCTGGATCAATGTTAAAGGCCATTTTGTAAACAAGTTTGCTCTTTTTAAAATGCACTTTTAACCCTTATCTATACTTAGGACAGTATTTGGGTCACCAAAATTTTCATTGTTCTTATACAGTGACACTGAAGTGGCCACAGCGATTAATACCATTTTGAAAAAAACAGCAAACAGAAGATCAGTCTAGAACAAAGAGTGAAGGGAAGGGGAAATACAGTTTTTTTTTTTTAAATGGGTCACCAGGAACTTCCTATTTATTTTTTTATACGAATCGGAAAAAACCCTTTTTTGGACCCAATATTGTATCATGGACCGATCTAAAGGGGAATATCTGCTTTGGGGTTGACTGAAAAAGTTGTTTATCTCTCTGCATAAAATTTAGGACATTAAATGTTGATGATATAAACCACCCTAAATTGGAGTTAAAAAAACAATGTATCTTTTAAAAGATTAGCTTAGTGGCCCATTTCTTTGAATATAAACGGGTGCACTCCAAATTTGGTTGGTCCGCGCCAAAGACATTTTCAGCGCGCAAAGTTTTGGGGCATTCTGGAGGGCATGTCGCCCCACTTTAGTAGAAAAACCTTTTATGATTCTTTGACCCCAAAAACTTTGGCGCAGAACAATTGAACAGCCAGCCCGGGTTAAAGGTGGTGCCTGAGCCTGATTTTATTGGCCTAGATTTCATCTTAGTATGAACTGCAGAAGAAAAAAAGGTTTTACTTTGGGGCCAGTTTACTCCCTTTAAAAGGGATTTAAACTGGTCATCAGTGCTAAATTAATATACTGTATTCCCCTTAGTTTAGCATCTTGCCAAAGAAGGGAAATTTGCCACTGGATATGACCCCCGTTACTGGGGAAAAAAAAGATGTAACACTGTTCTAAGATGAGTAGTACTATTACATCTTGAAAAACTTTCCCTCAATGAAAAGTAATATTTGGGAACGTAATGATTATTTCTCCAAATCAGAGCCCGCAAGTAAAAATGTTTTAAATTCTCCTTTTAGACTATAAAAAGTACCTTTCATCTTTTTTTATTAGTTTTTGACACAACACTTTTAATTTTAATTTTTCTTGTCCAAATAGAACACAGAAAAAATGTATAGTGCTTACCACTCCTGGGATAGGTTAGCCAAAGCTTCCGCGGATGCCACAGGTAAAAGTGCTAGAAGAGCCGTCCAGATGCTCCCCAGGATAGACTTTCGCAGAAATAAAAAAGCCCCAAAATTACTTTGTTGTGAAAAAAATTTTATATTAAAAAACAAAATTTTCCCTGTTTGGCATAATTTTTCCCTCTGCATAACACCTTTTCGGATAGCCATGTGTAGTAAATTTCTGGTATAAATTGTTACATTCATTTTCAATAAACTCAAAATTAGAACAGTTCCTTTTAGTCCTATAAGATATTTTCCAGTTGGGCTATCCTTCTGGGAATGACAGTGTATTCATTGATCAAGGTTTTAATATAGAAAAAGGATCTTTAGCCATAATATTAATAGCCCCTGTTTCATTCTCTCCTAACAGTTGTTCTAGTACTTCAATGTCTGCATCTTTATGTCTTTGTACCCTGACAAAGTCCTTTTGCTATTCATGAATTTTATACTCAAGCAAAAAGATAAACTATTGTGTTTCCCCTCCTTTTTTCCCATACACTCAGTTTTGAATTTAAACAAACAGCATTTTAAAACCGATCTCTTGCCTTTCTCATAATAAATTTTGCCCTTGCACTATTTATAATGCTTCTTTATGTAGTTTTATTGTCATGTAAGCATTTTACGTTTTCCCCCTGGTGGGGATCTTTTTCTTTTATACCAAATTAAAACCTGTTCTCACATTCCCTAATGTCAGTGTTATTAGGCTGTTCTAGCAAAAGGACCTGTTCAAGCCCCTAAAGAAGATTTTCAAAAAAAAAGAAAAAGACATAATCCAGCTCATAAATATCATTGTTGGCCAAAAAATTGAAAAACGCTCATTTTAGGCCATGACAGCTGGAAGAATAAAAAATGAAGCCCTCATTCAAAAACCGAGGTGGACGTCCAAGTAAAATATTGGAGTAAAAAATTTCGACTCCCACAAGCTTTTCATTCTGGCGGACAAACACAGCGTGGAGTGGTTTTAGCTCCGAAATATGAGATTGCAGTTATCCATACAAGCCCCAGCAATATCATTACAAAAAGTCTGGAATTTGGCCCGAAAAGGTGACGAAGTCTCTGTTCAATATGTCAAAGAAAGGCTCGGGTTTGCAAAAAGTTACAAAAAATTTACAAAAAGAAGATTGGAAATGTTGTTTTTGGAGCATGAGGGGAAAGTCAGTAACGTGCTCTGATGGTGAAAAGGGTCAGGAAAACAAAAAAAAAGGGAACTAAGGATTTTGGAAAATTAAAGGAAACTGTCAATTTTCGGTGGAGAAAGCCTGAAAATATGGGGTTATTTCATTCCCCAAAGGCTTTGGGAAAACTTGCCCAAAATTAGTTGATCTAAATGCGAGTATATGAAAATATCCTAAAAGATGGTTATTCATACCTTTGAGTACTAGGGGTATGAAAAGGATTACATAGTTTTTCCCAGCGGACAGGTCCAAGGCTACCTCGATTTTAGGAAGAAAGGGGTTTAATGACATGAACTAGTTTTTCGGATTGGCCCCCAAGTTCTTGGGCCCCTCAACCCCAAATCGAAACTTTTGGGAGAGTTGAAAAAAAGCTGTATTCCTCCCCAAGTGATAAACCCAGTTGCACCAACTTGGGAAATTTGTAGAAAACCAGTTTTTGGTCGAGCGCTTGAGTTGATCAAGACCCCAAAAAGGATTAGGCAGTGTTGAAAAAAGCTAAATCTGCATAACTAAGATTGCTAAATATTTGCAAGTCAAATTTTTAAATCAGGACCAAAGATTGCATAAAATGAGGGGGTTTCACTTTTAAAACGTGTGGTGGGGAATATAAAGCCTGAAAGTCTTAAGTTCAAAATATTGTGACCCTTTTGCTTGTCACCATACTTGCTCCCGAGCAAATCAATTCACATTTTTAAGCCATGCGAACATATAAAAAAATTGGTGTGGGAGTAAAAAACGATCCCTTTTTTAACAGGACTTCTTGAATTATACTGAATGTAAGTGACGTTGAATGTAAAATCTGCATTTCACACTGTACCAACCTTTCTTTATTTGCCTTGTAGATCCAACATTTCCCTTTCCTCCAGTTGATTTTCCCCCCGATGCTCTAAAAAAGAAATATCTGTTGATACTTGAGGCATTATTCACATCCACATCCAGGGGCTGCAGTATTTATTTTTTTCATATTCAAAAAAAGGTTTTATTGAGGTATACAGTTGTACAAGACAAGTAATATACATTTTAAAAATTTAAAATCAAATGCAAAAAGAAGTGGGTATAACAAGGGAACACTCGTGCGTGGGAATTACATACATAAAAAAATTTAAAAAAAATGGAAAAAAATTAAAAAAATATAAAAAACGCAAAGCAGTAACATTTAGAAAAAAATATAATCACACCAACCCGGGTCTGATGTCAAGATTGCTAATGATTCAAGAACAAGTTGCATACTAATGTTTCAAAAAGTACGAAGGGCTAAGTATTTATAATTAAAATTAGAAAAATTTAGAGTAAGTAAATCTTTGGTAGTGGGTAAAAGCCCTTTTTATTATTATTTTTTTTTTTTTAAAGGCCATTGAATCCACGGCGCTTACATTCGAGGGGGGTTCTACTACATAATCAAACGAGTCAAGATAAGTGATGAATTTACAATTGGCCGAAGAGGGGAGGACCCTACCCGCGAGGGCTTACAAACTCAAAGGGGGGGAAAGAGACGAAGGTAGGGGCAGACATGTTTTTGGGGGTGTAGTGACAGAAAGGTTATGGGTTTTTTAGGAAGCCTGAAGAAAATGGGGTTTTTAGTTTTTCTTTTTTAATGGTGAAAGTGGAGGAGAGTTTGATGTGTTGGGGCAGGATTTCCAGATGTGGGGAAGTACGAGTGAAGTCTGGAGATGGTTTTAAGGGGCTGATGAGAGGGGAGAGGGAAGGCCTGTAGGAGGGAATTGCGTGAGGGGGTTTTTCGGAGATTAGGGCAAGGGTGTATGGAGGGGAGAGGTCAGGGGAAACCCTTTTAGGCCAGGTTATGCTTGAAATGAAATTTGCTGGGCAATGGGGGGAAAAGGAAGGGGTTTTGGCAGGGGGAAGGGCAAAGGGGGAGCGAGGAGAGAGGTGGTGTCATATATTTTTAACATTTTTAAAAAAACAATACATAATGACTCCCCAAATTCTTTTTGGGAACATGGGCAACTTAGTCGATGTCATACCCAAAAAATTGTGGGATCAAAAATAAAATAGGCAATAAATGTAAGCATAAAGCAAAATAAAGTTTTCTTTAGAATTTCTTTCAGGAGGATTTTTCCTTTTTATATTCAAGAATCCAAGTTCATCTGCATTCCAGTTTAGACTAAAGGAAAAAATGTGTATTTGGATGAAAAATATTTTCCCAATAAACAATATTCAATTTATATCCAGGGTAAAAAAAGTCATCACCCCAAAAAGGGAGGCCCTGTATGAACCCCTCACCCTAAAATCCCTATAATAATAACTGTGGGAGTTAAGCCCCCCAGGATATTATAAGTGCCAATTGATATCTTTTTTTCAAAGAAATTCCCGATGTTTCCCCCTCCATGGGTGGAAAAAGGGGGGAAAAAACAGGGGATCAAAAAAAGTTCCTAGACGTCCCAAGGGCCCCAGTTAGACACGCGCAATGGCCTTTTGGACAAAATTTTCCCCCCCTAAAGATTTGAAATTCATTGTAAAAGTAAAGTCGTGATAACCCCCCAGTCCCCGGTCGGACCGCAGGCATATGTGTCAGGGGTGCCTGCCTGGTCCCTGAACTGGCCAAACCCGGGAACCAGAGCTTTTGCCTTGATCCCTGAATGATCTCCGTGCCCCGGGGCAATTGGGTGTTGTGTTAAGGAGAGCAGCGGACTGTGACATAGCAATTGCACCAGCCGCTGTCCCCCTTGAAGCCTTGTGGGAGACATTTAGGTTATACATACTGTAGCTAAGGCCAGCCATGTACATATGTACTCAGGTAGTGTGTGCAAAGTTCCCAATCAATGCAGCCACAGATTCTATAGTAATAAGAAAAGTTTTTTTAAAACAAATGCTCATTAAAAGGGAAATTTTTGGAGGGCATGTTTTTGGTTATAGCAATATATACTCCTGGCTTCACTTCACTAAAAATAGCAGCGATTCTTAGAAAAACTGAACAGGAAAGAATGTTACTGTGTAAAAGGGAAAAAGGGAACTGGATAAAATTTTAATAAAATAAAATTTTGATTTTTGGATATTTTGAAAACAAAGGAAATACAATCTGTCGGGTTTTGGGAACGTCGGTATTTTATAAAAATTTTTTTGTTTGTGAGCAAATAGGCCCTATAAAAAATGTATTGTTGTTGTTTTATAAAGATGCCCCTTTTAGTCCACCAAGCTTACATCACATGTGAAGATTTTGATGGGATTTTTTAGGAACAAAAAGGGTGTTTTGTGAAATTGAAAACTAATGCAAAATTTTATCGTTGCCCCTTCCCAAAAATTCAATCCCTCTGGAAAAAGGGTTTAAATTTACATTTTGTCTGTACTCATTTAATTTTAATTATGCCCCATTTGCCCCCTCCAGGGGCTATTTTGGGTTTTAAATATTTAAAAGGGTTAAATTTTTAGTGGGTTTTTAAAAGGGAAGAAACATGTCCTTTCGGGGGTTCAACCAAGGGGGGGGGAAAATGTGGGTGAGGGAGAGAGAAAAGGGTTTTAAAAGCCAGGCTCTCCACGGGGTTTAATGCCCCAAAAAACCCACAAGGCAAGAACCAAACCTGCCCCAAAGTATAACCCTTTATCTGACCCAGAGCCGCCCCGGCCAGGACCCATTAATTTTACCAAAGCTACTTTACGCTTTTAATTTTTCTTTAGTTCCCAGGTAGGTATCTAAGCCTTTTTTGAAACTCTTACTTTCCTGCTGTGCCCAAGCTCCCCCAGGCGGGCCATTCCAAACGGGTTTTACAGAGCTTACAGGGAAAAACCCTTTTTCCCCTCTGGAAAATTAAATCTTTTTTTTTTCTAGTCAAAGGGGAATTTTCCCCTTGTTCTTTTAAAGGGGGTTTTCCACCTGAAAAAAATTTTTTTCCCCCATCCCTTTTTGAAAGGGACCAAATTTTTATAATTATTAAATTATCTTCCCCCCCGAACCGTCTTTTCTCAAGACTAAATAAGTTAAATTCTACAAACCCTTTGCCTCAAAAAACTAAGATGCCCCAAATTCCCCCTTAAAATTGGGGGTTTCCTCGTTTTTTTTCCCCTCCCTACTCTATTACATACTTTTCCTAAAATGGGGCCCAGAACTAAAACGAATTTTCAAGTGAGGTCGAAACCAATGTTTTTTTCAGCGGTAAAATTTACATCCCTTGCCCCGGGGAATTTCCATGCCTTTTTTTAATAACCCCAAATTTCTTACGGGCCTTAAGGAGTGATTAAAATTTTGAAAAGCTGTTCTGTATTTTTATGATCTACAAGAACGCCCCAATTTTTTCCCCTTAAAACAAAGCATTCTCCAATTTTTTCCCCCCCAGGACATATAAAGCCTTGTATATTTTTTCTCCCCAGATGAAAGAACCTTACATTTTTTCCAAAATTTAAACCCCATTTCCCAAAAGTGGAGCCCAAGCACCAAGGTTTTCCCGGGTTCCCCTTGAAATTTTTTGACCCACCCTTTTTTTTAATTTTTTTGCATTTCCCCAAACATGGGGTTGGTGCCCTTTCTGCAAAAATCAAAAACCCGGGCTATTGATCCCTTCCACTAAAAATCTTAATAAATACTTTAAAAATAAGAGAGGCCCAAATTACTGACCCCTCCCGGCCCCACCCACTCTAACCCCGGGGACCACTCAGGTAGGATTAAATTTACCACCACTCTCTGGGGTACGATCCAGCGCCAGTTTTTTAAAAAAAAAAAAAAAAAAAATTAAAAAAACAAAAAGGTGGAAAAAAATTCTCTAACCCCAAAATGGATTCTAGTTTATTTAAAAAAAAGCTTAGCGGGGAACAGTGTCAAACCCCTTTTGCAAGTTTTTAAAAAAAACACAATATCCACAGCTCCCCCCGTATCCGGGACTTTTTCTCGCCTTTTCCCCAAAAAAGGGAAAATCAGTTTGGTTGAAAAGCTTCTGTCTTGGGTAAATAAAATGCGGGGCAATCACTAATAAAAATTTTTTGTTTGTCAACAAAATCCTTTTTATTTTCCCTTTAATTGGGGCCTTTTCCAAACTTTTTTTCCCCCCAACGGATTTTTAAAAACTTTATGGCTATAATTACCCTGGGCAAGAATTTTAAAATTTTTTTTTGAAGATGGGAACAACATTTCCCCTTGCGCCTTTTCTCCGGGGTACTATACCAGTCCCCCAAGGAAATCTCAAAAATATAAGGGTACAGGGGCACACGGGGAATAAACCGGTGAGCTTTTTTAAGAACTTTTGGGTAAAAATTCCCCTCGGGCCCTGGGGGCCTTTTTTCCATTCTGTTTATTTAATTTGGGGTTTTTAAACTTTTTCTACCTGAGCCCAATTTAAATTTATAGCAGATGTGTTTTTAAACATAGGGGCCCAAAACCTGGGATCTCCCACTTGGCCCCCCCCCTCAACTATATCCCCTTTGGGATGGGAAATACTGAGTTTGAAAAAACCATTTAGTACCTCGCATTCTCTTGGCACCAATTTTGACCAGCCCCCCATCACGGGTTTTTAAAGGGGGTCCTACTTGTTTCTGACTTTGGCTTTTGGGCATTTATATGTTTAAAGAATTTTTTTGGGGGTTAGTCTTGCTACCCTTTGGGCCCACTTGCCTTTCTTTTTGTTTTTTAAAGTGCCTTTTATCATTTTTTTTAACAGATTTTTTTAAACCTCTTTGTAATTTTAAAAAGGCCGATCCCCGAGCCCTCTGACTTATTTTTTTAAAGGCCCCTTTTTTTATTGTTTATTCCCCTTAACAGAAGGTAGAAGCCCTGGTTTGGTTTTTAAATTTTTTAGTCCCAAATACTTGGTTCCCCAATGGGAATTTATTTTTTGGGCAATAAATTTCCCCAAAGAAATTATTTAAAAGCTCCTCCTTTTGGCTTCTATATCACTATTTGCCTTAAAAATGCCCCAGTCTAGGTCCTGTATTGCGCCCCCAAAATAAGCAAAAATTTTGCCCTTTTAAAATTAAATGTTTTTACTTTCCCGCTCTGTTTTTTTTTTTTCCAGTTTATGCAAAAAAATAAAAAAAAATTTAAATTATTGGGGGGCACTGTTATTTTGATTTTCAAAAACCTTTGGGGGGTTCTAGACCATTTCGCTTTATTAGGAAATAAACCCCAGACCCCAAAACAGTTGTTGGTTATCCTTGATCTCAAAAATTTTTCCCATGTTCCCCAAATTACCCCAATGGGCTATTTTCGTTATTTTGGGATCCCCTAAACTTCCCACATTTCCCCAAAAGTGTTTAAAAAAAATTTTTTTACCCATGATTGCACCCACAGGCTGGGAAAATTATCTTAAAAACCTGCCCCAACACACAAAAAAAAAAAAAAAAAAAAATTCTTTTTAAAAATTATTCCTAGAAAAGTTGGCTTTCCAAATGAAGATGAACTGGGTGGAAGCTGCTATTTATAAAGAGAATAAATTAGAGTTTTTTTCAGTTTAGGAAACTTTTATTTTTAATTTTCCCACATGCAAAATTTGTAAGTTTTAAAAGAGAATACTTTTAAATAAAAAACTGTACAATTTTGATATCCAAAGAGATTTGAAAACAACAATGGTTTTCTTTCTGGGGTTCATCGACAAAAGGTAACTGTTTGCACCCTGGGGCCCCTGGGGACCTCCCGGCCTTGACCTTTCAAGAAGTTATTGGATTTAAAATTTTAACTTTTGGGGGAAATTGTCTGCTTTGGGTTTGGGTTTGTGGGATCCTTCCCTGTGGTTAGTGGTCACGGGGGGGCCCATTTCACAGGGGAAACGTTGCCTTCATTGAAAAAAAAACCTTATCACGGTCCATCATTTTTATTATATTTCTGTATATCACAGAATCTTTATTTGTCCTGTTTGATTTGTAACTTTTGCTTTTAAGAAAATGTCCTTTTAAATTTTTCTCTATTATGAGATATGTTTCTGGTATGCTGGAATTAAGTGTTTCACATTGTGAAAAATAAATAAATACAGTTGGAAAAAAAAGTATTGTTTAAAAAAGAAATACTTATTTTACTATATATATTGTCAAGCATCTTTTAAACTGGAGCAACAAGCAAAAAGGTTCAACAGTAAATTAAAAACATTTACCAAATTTCATAACAATACATCATATGATGCAGGTTACCCTAAGCTGTACATCAAACAGCATGCTACACTAACATTTCTAATTACACAAAAACATGTCACACAACAAAGCATTTCAGACAGTGATATGGGATGGGAAATGGGAAGAAGGGCACAGGAATGGAAGATTACTGACTGAAGCTCCCCTTTACTCCTGGTTAGCCATAAAGCATCCTTAAAACAGTTCATATGGCCCCTAGGCCTTCGGGGTTTGGTAAAAACTTGAAACCCACATGGAATGGTCTGTAAAGTACAGAATTGTACAATAGTCTTCACCTGAGTACAGAATCTGTAAAAAAATCATCGGTGATTTTTCTTCCTACTACAGTGGCTGGATAGAAAAAAACTTCTCCTCTGAGCCTTGTGATGTATAGGTTTATATGATTTGATGCTGAATTTTTTTTGTAAAAAGCTGATAAAATCTTTAAAGTGAAATATGGGTATTCTAACCCCCCCCATTGATTTTTCCTATGTCCAACAATAAGGGAAAGGGCTTTTAATTACTTATGTAGATGGGGTAAGCGGGACTTCCAGTCTCTAAAGGGAGTCCGTCATATTCTCTCTGCTTTTTATCAAAATTTGTCCAATTTGTATAACCCTATGTATCACAAGGCTCAGCTTCTCTTGCTCTGTTATAGTCTGCTCTTAGATTGGGTAGCAAAAATCACCTGACAGGTTCACTTTAAAGGGGTGTTATCATGCTTTTTTCAAGAGCCACACCCACTTCGAACACAGTTCCTGGTCAGGTTACAATAAAAAAATTTTGTGAAACCCAGTAGGACATATTTATAAAAGATTTGCACCTAAAAGAATGACAGACGGACACTTCTATCTGTGCCATTCGACATTTGGCGTGTTCATGCCAAGACCAATTTATGCATCTCACATGCCTAGAAGTGTTGCAGTTGATGTGTCATTAGCCATGCCTTTTTAAGAGTTCCGTAGCTAAGACTACATTTGTCATAGTGTAGGACACTTTTTTGGCACACGGGTAGTTTATCTTACAACGTGACAAATTTATCAAATGCCCTAAATACAACAGTTTAGACAATGACACGTACATCTCGGCCTGAGTTTCTTTGTTTTCTTTTTCCTCTGTGAGAGATCAGATAAGGGTTAGTGTTATATTTTTATTTTATTTTAGTACAGTTGTATTCTTTTTCATTTATGTTAGTGGTTGACCTGTGAATGCTGATATAGTATGTTTTTTCCAGCCCATTATAATAAAATTGATCTGTGTTTCTTCTACTTTATAAAGTACCACTTAAAAATACAACTCATATGACTATGTCAATGGAAGTATAAAAAAAGTTAAAGGGGTTTTGCCACGATGTGATGTTGACATAGGATCCTCCAAAATGGGTATTTCATTACTTTTCTAAATATATTTCATTAAAAAAGTGAAGCCTCTGAGAGCTACAGCCTGACTTAAATGCTCTTAGTTTCCTGACTGTTTACATTAGACACAACCAGGAGCTTACAGGAGCTGATCTGGCCGGGCTTGCGGTGTTGGCACTTCTTATCTGATGGCAGGGAACATGAATGAGCTTTGAAGGGACTGGGGAGAAAAGATCCTGTGTCTTTTGTATAGAGAATCCATTGGTTGTAATGTAATTATCTGAGTAAAAATGCAGACGCTCCCTGCTCAACCATCCTCTCCCCCCCTGCAGCAGTTCGGGAACAAATGAAAGACGCTGCCTGCTGAGAACTTATATTCTCTCCTGAGCAGATAAGAGGGAGAAACTTGTGCACAATACAGTTATCCTATGTGGATTAGCCAACTAATATGTTTGCTCAAGTACAGAGACTGACTATCAGGAACGTGCATGGGAGGTGGAGTGATGACATCACAGAGGAGGTACTTATTTTTCTAAACACAGAAACACAACGGCCCTTTTTCTAGCCTCAAGAGGGAAGTATCAGCCTGTTAGGTGAGGAACTCACTTCTTGGCAAAACCCCTTTAAGGCTTATGGATGACAACAACAAAAAACATTCAGCATACAGCAGCCAAAAATGGCTGTGTGAGAAGGGAGTTAAAGGAGTTGTTTAATATACAAAAATACATTCTATGACCCTATTAAGGAATTGTAAGTTAATAGCGGTTCTGAAGAGTGTCTCTTTCTCTGGGGGACTTGTCCAGTCCTGCATTACTCAGGCAGTCTCTTCATTTCAATGGACACTGTGTAATGCTTTGTTTTACCTGTGATGGTGTTACAAGGATATTGTACACTTGCTGCCAAGTCTCTCAGATAACAGGCAATCACTAGTTTATTGCCAAATAATAGACTCCCTGCTTGGCTGTGCTGAGATTTCCAGGTACCCTTGATACTGTACACTGCTGCTGCAAGGGATTGCCCAGATATTATATTTTTAATAAATGTATTCTGCTGACACAGAAACAAAATTATTACAAAAAATACATACCATTGTCCTTACCTCCATTTCAGCTCCACCACTGTCTGCTGTCTCTGTTGTTTTTCTGTGTACGTCTCGTTTCTGGAATTATGATCATCAACGATGCAGACACTGAATGGCTGCAGCAGTCACTTGCCATTTAGTGATATCACCATTCAGACGTGAACACTGTGGGAGGCATTGATGAAAACTGTCTAGGTCTAAAACTTCCTTTATTGCCCATAGCAACCATTCAGAGCTCCCTTTTCATTTTTTTAAGAGCACTGAAAGGGGAACTCTGATTGGTTGCTATGGACAACAAAGAAAGTCTTGGAACTAGACAGTTTTCATACATGTGACCCTAAGTTGCTGTATTAATGATGATCTGACCTCCAGAAACAGAAAATAAACAAAAGTCTATAAGGGTATGTCCACATGGCATATTTGCAGGCCGTACTTCGGGGCGTAATTGCGCTGCAATACTCCCAAAGTAAGACCCACAAATATGGTGAAATCATAGTACTCAATTTTACAGCCTATTCCCTGACACATACTGAGCGTCGGCAGAAAGAAGTGACATGCCTGGGAAAGCAAAAGTAGATGGGGGCTGGCTAGAGTGCTTTAGAAGTACGCACTGGACAGGGCATACTTCTAAAGCAGCAGGCGTATTGCCTGGGTATTAAAAGGATGACACAGTGTTCCAGTAGGACAACGAACCGAAGCATATTTCATGATTGGCAAAGAAATGGTTGAATGACAAATAGAGTTGCTCCACAGTCCCTAGACCTCAACCCAATTGAACATGTGTGGGTAGAGTTAAAGAAAAAACTGTATTCGTACCCAAGTCCAGTTTACACCAACATTGGGAACATGTAGAAGACACCGGGGATCAGGTTTCGGTCGAGACATGCTTGAATCTGATCCAGAGCCCAGAATGATTCAGGCAGTGTTAAAAGCCAGAAGTGGATATACAAAATGCTAACAAAATAATAAAACTTATTATCGGATTTTAGTCTTACGTTCAGAGCTGTAGTCGATGGTGAGATATGGAGCCTGAAAGTCACAAGTTCAAAATATTGTTACCATTTTGCTTGGCACTGTATTTATTGCAGTACAGGGCATATGGCATTTTCTTATAGCAAGAACAGCCACAATGCTCTCCAAAAGTGTCAGTAACAAGGAAATAATCTTTCATGCCCTGGCACCATTCTATTGTCTTGCAGTGAAAAGTTGTCACTCAGCATTGTGTTCTTAGTTGTTCCCATCTTGACTGTTTAGTGGTTTTAAAAAAATGTAAATTATGTATAGGTATACTTTAAGGTGTTCCTAGTCATGCACATATGGGAGAAATCTTCCAGATTTTTCATTTTTCGTTAGGATTTTAGTAAAATCTTGAATTTACAATCTGAGCTGTTCCACTGAATTCCAGTTTGCATAGAACCAAAGTGATTGCTATATACAGTATTGTCACAATGACAATATTATATACAGGACCATGCATTTGCTTCAAAGGGTGCTCTGAGAGTTGAAAATGCTTGTTTGTCTGTCGGGGCATGAATAAAAATAGAATAAAAGGATAATACTAATCTCCTGGATGCAGTGTCAGACTGGGGTGTCTAGCACCCACCAGAGGAGTTTATTTTAGGGGCCCACTTTGCCTCGCTGTCTCCGCCACCTGTTCGTTGCCCCGCCCAGTCTCAATTCAACTTAAACAAACCGATATGATGACATCATCATACTTAACTATAATCAAGGTGGAGCGCTGGGGCTTCTAAGTTTTTTTTCACCTAATTGGAGCAGGACGCTGATGCTGAACATAAAAGGTCTAAAGATATATGTCCCTCCCAGACCCCAAATTATACATTTCATATAAATAAAAATATATCAAAAGCTATAACACAAAGTACTGAGTATAAAACCACTAAATAATGGTCATACATTTACTAAATAACATCGGTACACAAAACCAGAATCCCAAGGCTAAAAATACCAATAATTAAGACCACATGCTGCAACATCATGACCACATATCACCACCACATAGTGACTGAATAATACCACCACACTATGACCACATATCCTTACCACATAGTGACTGAATCATAACATCACACCACGGCCACATATCACCACCACAAAGTAACTGAATAATACCTCAACACCATGACCAAATATCACCACCACATAATCACTGAATAATGCCACCACATATCACCACCACAAAGTGACTGAATAATGCTGCTACAACATGACCTCATATCACCACCACATAGTGACTGAATAATGCCGCCACACCATGACCTCATATCACCCCCACATAGTGAGTGAATAATACCACCACGTATGATCATATCACCAAAACCCCATAATTTTTTGATTTTTACCTACACCAGACCACATATCCCACTATACAGAGACTAATAATACCGCCACACCATTGCTGAATATAACCATTACACTTTGTACACCTATAAGTGATTACAGTTTAGGTACATTTAGTTATTCACAGGTGATGTTTCTCTGATGAGTCGTTCACGTTCCCTTTTCTTCTCCATCTGGTCCACACCACCATGCTGACTTCACCCGACCAACACTCGTCACTGCAGATTTGGACACAAATATCTTAATCCTCACTTTTCCAGCAACTCCTTAGGTATATGTCCCCTCAGTTAGGTAAGTGTATAGGTCCCCTAGAAGGGGAAAACTATAAGGTCTCCCCGTTAACAGGTATATATAGGTCCCCCCGTTAGGAGGGATAAAATAGGTCCCACAGAGGCAGGTATATTTTTTATTATTCTCCTTAGGCAGGCAGGTATATAGGTCCCCTCAGGCAGGCAGGTATATACAGATCCCCTCAGGCAGGTAACCGTCATTAAAAATAATAACAATAAAGCCTGCTTCCCCAGCCGAGCACTGCTCTTCTGCCCGACACTGACGGCGTTATGTCATCACGCCGCCAGCACCGGGACACTCCTCCAGCAGCTCCTCGGCTGCACAGCCTATGACGGCTGCACAGCCAAAGAGAGGCAGCGGCGCGATGAGGTAAGTACATCGCGCTGCTGCCCAGCTTAGTACCACAGGGCCTCGGTGGGCCCTCAGCACTATGGGGCCACAGTGGGCCCCGCTTTGCCAGACCCGGGGCCCACCGGAAGATCCACCGATCCTCCGGTGGGCCAATCCGACACTGCCTGGTCGCTCCCATTCAGTCACGGCCGCTGTCCCATTCATCCCAACTGTAGCTGTGAACGTTCATTGTGCAGATGACAGGTGCAGCCAATCACAGGCCACAACGGTCACAGGCCACAGTCGGGATGAACTGAACAGCCCCCATGACTGAACTGGAGCATCCAAGAGGTGAGTATGATCCATTTCTTCTATTTTCAATCATGCCCCGATATGCAAACAAGCTTTTTCAACTCTCAGAACACCCCTTTAACTCCTTAATGACCGCCCGGAGCAGGTGGTGCAGGCCGTTCGTCTGCAGCGACGTCTTTTGGCACTGAGAACAGGGCTTTACTTCACAGCCTCTGCAAATGCTGGGGAGCGGGGTAAACCTCCGCTCCCTGGTGCTTAACCCTTTGATTGCCGCGGTTCGTAACCGCATTGTAATTAAAGGGCTTTTCACTTTCTCTGTGTTTGGGACTCTGGTGACCCGACAGAGCCCGGGGAATGGGTGCCCAGTCAGCCCTGGGGACCTAGCATGGTACCAGGGCTGTTTGTGAAGGAAGCCAGCAATTAGCCTTGATTGCTGCCTGTGTCAAACTGACACAGATTATGATGTATTAGCATATATGAATATGCTAATACATTACTAAATGTAAAAAAAAAAGTAAAACAGTTATCCCTTCATGAGATTTAAAAAAAAATTAAAAAACATAAAAAGTGTATAAAAAAATTAATAAAATAATAACCAAAATAAATATTTAATAAAAATAACTATGCATACATTACACAAAAAATAATATACCTAACACAATATTAAGTTATCACATGAACATAATGTACTGTAGATTGATCTATATTTATTATGTGTGAAATGGGAATGGTTTATATAAAGCAAGATTTTAAAAAAGATAAAAAAAATGAATTTTTTAATAAAAAATTTAAAAAATTCTGCTAATATTCTTTGTGAGCTTAAACTATTCCCCCAAAAAGTACAACTTGTCCCGAATAAAACGAGGCCTCATACAACTGCATCGTTGAAAAAATAAAAAAGTTACAACTGTTGAAACACAAGGAGGCAAAAACTAAAAAAATTTGCTGGTCATTAACTACTTTTCAGACGTTCAGCTTAAGGGGTTAAGAACACATAAGTCTCTTTTTGCATGTGTCCTCTATGGTTCACCATTGTTATAGAAATATTGGGTGTTATAATGTATGTTTAATATTTGTAGATAAAAAATGGAGTGGTTACCCATGGAACCAATTTAATCCAAGCTTTCATTTTTTATTAAAGGTTAGAAAATTAAGAATGGTTTACTTTGATTGCTTTTCTAACTTGTCCACTTTCTGTCTCCAGTAGTTTTCATATACAAAAACCATTGTGTTGTTCCAAATCTCTTTGCAAACAATTTACATACTGTAGGGAATCAGCTCAATGGTGGTACAGAGAAACACAGTCTGCCGAATCTTTAGGTGGCGTTTATTGCCTAGAAGGTACACACAACGGAAAAAACGTAGCTGGCCTTCAGCGCAAACAAACAGCACACTGTCCGTGTGTAAAACCACAGTCTTTGGTTCCTTGCCAGCAGGATCTGTCATCAAGGGGGTTTGCAGGACAACCTGCACTGGTAGACTACTCCGTTGTCTTCACACTGTCAGGACTCACTTTGACAGGGACACACCCTTGCTCACCTGGAATTGCCAGGTTTATATACGTTGAAAACAAAACCAAGGCTGGAACCTGGACATGGGAGTAGCCAACCCACCCCGCTCTTTTGGCTACTCCAGTAAAAAGCCTACCTGATTATAACGCATTATGCAGTTATACTATTCGTATATGACATGTGTGTCAGTGGGCCTACTGCCGCTGACACCAGTACTATAATGGCTTTTTTTACCACACACGAGACCAGACATCTCGTAGACATATCGAACCGTCCACTACGGCCCCTTGTGGTTGATTACAATACCTCACCCATCTGCCTAAACCGGGGTTATGGAAACTTCGCCACCAACTATAGACCCTTGCACAAGGGAATCTCGATTTACCTGTAACTTGCCGGCCTTTATGCTTAACAGAAAACAAGAAATCTTGTAATGCCAGAAACCAGCGGGTGACCCGCGATTGTTCCCTTTTTCTCCCGCATCCATTTTTAGTGGGGCATGGTCGGACACCAGCTTGACACTTCCTACCTAGCCAGGTAGTACTGAGGGAGGTCTAGTGCCCCCTTTATGCCACCAACCCTCTTTTTCCACTATGGCATAATTTCTTTCTGATGGGGGAGAGTTTCTCTATCTGAGGTACATTACTGGGTGCTCCCCCCATTTATCAACCTGAGGGACAAAACTGCTCCCAGCCACACATCCGCACGCGTCAGTCTGGACCACAAACTTCCGGGAGAAGTCCGGGGGGTTTACTAACACGGGTTGTCAGCATAGTGCATGTTTCGCATCCTGAAAAAGCCCCTCTGCTTCGGAGACACTTAATCATGGGCAGGATGTTTTCCCCTCCAGTCAACTCTGTCATAGGACGGCTATCTCGGCGAACCTCGATAAACCGCTATAATAGCCGACTATGCCAAGAAATGCCGGACCATGTGTTTCTTGGAGAGGGGGCGGGGCATTTTGGATAGCCTCAACCTTATTAGTCTGAGGTTTAATCTTCCCCCTTGCGACAATGTAGCCCAAGTATTTCGTCTCCTCCCATTCCCAGGGAACATTTTACTATGGGTTAATCTTAAAACCAGCGCTTCTCAAGCATCCAGAACAGCCTGGACTTGTCTTAGATGACCTATCCCTGTCATGGCTAAAAATGACGATGTCATCTAAGTAGGGCCGCGGACATATTTTCTTTGAGGATGTAGAACTTGGTCCTTAGCCATCTGGAAATTGTACGTGTTCCACTGTAACCCTAATGTCCTCCGGACATATTGAAAGTACCTGTCATGTGTGGAGAAAGCGGTTTCTCCCTAGCCTCTTTCGCCATGGGATCTGCAGGTACCCTTCGTGAGGTCTAAGGTGGTGATGTATCTGCTGGTCCCAACTGCTCAATCAACTCATCTACCCGGGGCATGGGTACGCAATCACCTTAGATACCTATTTAGAGCGACGATATCATTGCAGAATCTTCCATCACCTTTTGGGCTTTCGGGCATAGTATCAATGGGGCTAGACTTCCACTTTTGGACTCTCATTACTCACCAGTTCTAACATCCGTTGATCTCCTTGCCACAACATCTCTTCGGGCTTAAGGGAATCCTATATGGCCTTAGGTTCACTGGACTGGAGGTCTGTGAGGATTTAATGGGTGTATCTCATTAGTAAGGGCCGGGGTCTCAGTGAAACAGATCCTTTGTTCTGTTGGAAGCAACTCCCTGCTTTCTTCTTCTGGGAGGGGGACAGGGGTCTCTGTCACCCTCACTGCTCTACTTCGATGGTGGGTTTGACCGGTATTAAGGCAGGAGACTCAGGGGTTCCCTTTGCTCTCCCAGTGTTGTTAGCAAGGTTGCATGGTACAACTCGATAGGGTTTTCCTCTTCTGGCTGATGCACCCTATAATTAACCTCTCCACCTTTTCAACGATCTCGTAGGGCCTGCCACTGGCCAAGAACGTTACTCTCAACAGTGGGGATATAACACTAACACACGGGTCTTAATGGATTGAACTGTCTGGGGCTGGGCAGCTATTATATATCCTGGGATGGGCGTCCTTGTGCTGCAGAAGGTTGCTCCTTTACACAATAGGCATCAACATGGGCCATTCTCTCCTGCATCTGGCTACATGTTCACGATCATCTTAGTGAGGGTCACCTCACTCTAGGTTTCCTTTGCCACATCCAACAGTCCCACTAGGGTGCCTGCCATACAAAAGTTCAAACGGTTTGAGAACCTGTAGAGGATGTGGGGCACTTCCCTAATCGAGAATAACAAAGTAAGGTTGATGGCAGTCCAATTCCCGTCCATCCTCTCTACCTCTTGTTTAGCATGGACTTAAAGGTCTTTATTAAATAGTTCCACCAGGCCGTCCGTCTGAGGGTGGTAGACCGACTGTGCGTAAACGGGTGACTTTTAGGAACTTGCACAGTTCACCTCTTCACTTTGGGACATTGAACGGGTTCCTTGATCTGTTAAGATCTTATTGGGAATCCCCGTTCTAGGAGAAACATAGAAACAGCTCCCTTGCTATTCACCTTAGATGTAGGGCTTTCGTTAGAGGGATGGCTTCGGGTATCGGGTGTGGCTATAATCCCACAATGACCAAAATGTATTGGTGGCCCGAGGTGATTTTAAATGGCCCCACCAGATCCATGCTTTCATGTCCAAAGGGACCGCAATAATTGGTAGGGGGACAAGGGGGACTACGGAAGTGGGCGCTGGGGAACTCACCTGAACACAGGACAGAATTGCAGAAGTCCCTGATCTCTTGGTAGCATCAGGCCAATAAAAAAACGTTGCAGAGACTCTCTCCAGGGTCTTGGCAACACCTAGGTGACCCCTAACACATGGGAGTGGGCCGTCCATGACCATCCGCTAATGGCCCCGGAATAGTAATGTTCACCTCTCGTCCCTTATTTTGGGTCACCCCGGTATAGTAGATCCTGTTTAAGGCAAAATGTGGGAACGGTTTTCGGGCACCCCGGTTCTGGCGGGTACCCATTGAAGGACTGTCCGCCCCCCATGGCCTCTTTCAGGTCAGATCCTGGGGGGGGTCCATGTGCACACACCCCCCCCCCCCCCCCCCCCCCCCCCCCCCCCCCCCCCCCCCCCCCCCCCCCCCCCCTTATGAGCTGTACCAAAGTTGCCCCTAGGGACCACATTAACTGGGGAAACACATTTCCTCCATGTGAGCTTCCTCCCATTGTCCCATTCCATGACTGATAGCGGCAATACTCAGGGATCAATACGGTTTCCCTGGATGACTTGGCAATCCTGTGTTTTCCCCCAACTGATCCCAGAACCATGGACAATCACGCCACAATGACCTCATGATCAAATTTTTTCCACCACCCCAAACAACTTTGAGACAAGGTTACACCATTCCGTTCCAGATAACCTGGGCCCAATGGGTACACCTTGGTGTCCCCATGAATACAGGTAACCCCTAGGTTTTCCCTGGGAACCGTTCATGGGGCAGAGTTGGCTGAAATGAGGGTGACTAGGCTCCCTGAGTCCAAAAAGTCCCGAATCCAGGGTTCCATTCAAGTTCATGGTGCACATTCTGGGGTTCCTCCCCCGTGTTGGCGGTACGCGCTGCTAACAGGTTTGCGCAAAATGGGACCGGCGCTGCGCCGCAGGAGCAGTCATGGGCTCGGTGGTGAGGGGGACACTGGGCTACCATGTGACTGGGGGCTGACATCTGCCAGCAAATATGATATCCCTGGGGACACCTATCGCAGCGGGGTCTGGCCTGCCCGTGTGCTTGGCCGCTCACTATCTGATGGTTGTGGGTCTCATCTCTCTCGGGCCTCCAGTATGGGTATCTCAGGCTATTCTAGCCCCACAGGGATGTCTTCATGGCGTGGAACCTTTCCACAGGCCCACCAGATCGTCCTGATGTTTTGGGGGGTCCCCCTGCGCCTCCCAGCACTGTATGGGGCGGGGGAAGAGAGATGGCATGAATCGGTCCGACCACCCGACTCACCATTTGCGCGGGGGGAGCATACATCCGGCTGCACCATTTCTGGAACCAAGGTGTAAACAGGTCAAACAGCTGAGATCTCGGAGGTTTCCCCAACACTGTACGCCAATGATGTACCCTCGGGCCCGCACCGTAGCAGTAACGCCAAGGCGAGCCACAGGTATCGGCTTCTTTTTATTGGGGTATTTATTTAGCATCGCTGGCAGAAGGTCATAATACGACTTGTTGGGGATCCTGTATAAGATAGGGGGCCAGAACCTCAGCCCACATGCTCCGGTGGTAGCTCTCGCGGTCTGCAACGCGTTCAAAACTCGGGTGAGAAAAGCTTCAAAGTCGTCCTCCAAGGTCATCTTCTGGAGGCCTCCCGTTCAGTCTCTTGGCCTGGCCTGATTGGCCGCTTCACGGTCTTGCGGAGCTGGGTTTTCCCGCACTCGAACGGCTTCCGTCAAAACGACATCTGCTGCATTAGTAGCTGATTTCGTCGCCTGCATGAGCCTGCATGGCTTCACTATGGATCTCTGCTGCTGCGCTGTGGCTTCCTGTGCGCCTGCGTGCTGCTGAGCTGAGGTCTGTTGCTGGGCCTTCAGGGCTTCCATGTGAGCATGTCACTGCTGTGAGCTGTAGCACTGATGTGCTGCAGATTTGCCTGCACCAGGTGCTTGATGAGCTCCTCCATAGCCAGTAGCTGGTCGCTTGGCTCTGTGCTGCAGCCTTAACCCAGGACATAGGTTTATGCCATTCGCACCTCCACACACTTGTAGGAATATCAGCTCAAAAGGTCGTACAGAGAAACACAGTCTGCGACTTCCTTTAGTAGTGGGTTTTTTGCCAGAAAAGGTACACACAAACGGAAAAACAACGTAGCATGGCCTTCAGCGCCAAAACTCAAAACAGCTCCACTGTCCGTGTGTAAACTCACCCAGTCTCTGGTTCTTGCAGCAGGATCGTCTCAAGGGGATTTTGCAGGCAACCTGTGTAGACACATCCGTCTGTCTCTCACACTTGTCAGACTCTTCTGACTAGACACACCCTTGGCTCACCTGAGAACTTGCCAGGTTGTTATACAGTCTGAAACAAACCATGGCATGGACCTGGAAGGGAGTAGCCAACCCACCCCGCTCTTTTGGGTACCTCCAGTTAAAAGCCTACCCGATTAAACTGCATAGCAGTTTTACTAAACGTATATGAATGATGTGTCAGTGGCCTACTGCCGCTGCTGACCACACAGTTCTATATGGCTTTTTACCACACAGAGACCAAGACTATCTCGGTGAGACAGATCGACCGTCCACTACGGCCCCTTGTGGTTTATTACAATACATAGTTAGAATATTGACACCCCTATCGTATTGATACTAGTATGACAGAGCTGGGCCAAAAGAGCAAAGAAGACATGTTTCATTTAGTTGGCTTCTATCTTTATTTACTTGTATTGTTTTATTTCAATGACTAAGAAAATTACAGAACCAAACCTAGTCTTCAATGTTGACAGAATTAGACTCTCTGTGTGATAAAAATTATCAGCTGGCTCCAGTCACGGCCGATTAAGACAGAGGGAGAGAGCTCCGTCTGTCTCCATCGGCACCCCTGTAATGCGATTGGGGAGTAATGATGTTCTCCCTAGCAACCCGGAAGCCTAATAAAGTCTTCTGAGTTGCCTGTGATGTCACCACATCAGACCGTGCCCGGGGGCACAGCCAGGCATGGGGATGGACTAGTACAATACATAGCAGTCCACTGTGGGTACTAGTGAAAAGAATGTAAAAGTAAAATAAAAAAGTTAAAAACACACCCAAACATACATAAAAAAAATGTACACCCCCTTTTTACCATTACGAATGCCAATCGCCCCAAAGAAGATAAAAAATAAAAAAGTATACATATCTTGTATTGCAGCATGTGTAATGACCAAGCCTATAAATCTGTCATTTTATTTAATCCACATAATGAATGCTGTGAAAGACAAAAAACAATGACAGAATTGTGATTTTTGTTTTTCATGCAGCACATTAAATGGAATAATAAGCGATCAAAAAAGCCATATAGACCCTACAGTGGTATCAATCAAAACATCAGTTCAACATGCAAAAAAAAGCCTGTATATGGACAGAAAAAAAAGTTATGGCTACTAGATGGTAGTGATGCATAGTGAACTTATTATGTTATTTATACTTCACGACAAATACTGTAAAAATGAAACCAGAAAACCTTGTGGACTTGTGTTTTTTTTTTCTCTCCATGTTAACGGTCCAATGCTAAAAAAACTGTGAAACACCTGTGCGCCCAAAATACAAAATACACCCCTAGATAAGTTACCTGAGGGAGGCTGAATCCAAAATGAGGTGACTTCTAGAAGGTTTCATCTGTTCTGGTACTTTAGGGGTTTTGTAAATGTGACATGGCATCCATCAAAATTTGTGTTCCAATAGACAAATAGCGCTCCCCTCCATTATACACCCTGCCATGCGCCCAAACAGCAGTTTACACCCACATATGGGGTATTGCCGAACTTGGAAAAATTGCATAACACCGTTTGAGGTGCTTTTTTCCCAGGATTTATATTCAGCTAAAACGGCATTATTAGAAAAACATTTAGAAATAAATAAAAATCTGTGGAGTCAATGTACTCTTTAAACTCCTGGATATATTTTTTAAGAGGTGTGGCGTCCCTAATTAGGACTTTTTAAGGGTGATTATTAAGTTTTAACACCTTAAGGTGTCTGCACCTTTTAAAAGCGTCTACAAAATATCCTAATGAAAAAGAGACCCAAAAGCCAGGTAGGTGCTCCTCCTATTCCAGAGGCTTGAGCTTGAGCCAAATAGCGCACTAGAGCCACAAATAGGTTATCACTAAAATGCTAGAATCAGAGGAATTATTATGGGTTTGCGTTTCCCTGTTAACATCTACTGTCCAGTAAATAATGGCTAAAATTTGAAATTCTGCAAAAAAGTTAAATTTTTTTAATTTTCCTCCACTTTGCTTTAATTTCTGTTGAATCTTAACTAAACTACCAAAATGTCTTTTGTTACTTTAAGAATGCAGGGTTTACTTAGATGGAGTCATTTATGGGGGTGTTTAACATACAACCCCTTCAAAGCCACGTCACAATTGGACTGGTCCCTAAAAAACTGTGTTGCAATTTTCCTTGAAAATGTGAAAAATTGCAACAAAATATATAAACCCTCTACTGGCTTGAAAAATAAAAAGATATTTAAAAAGTGATGCCAACACAAAGTAGACATATGGTAGATGCTAGTGGCATAAACTATTTGGTGTGGTATAAATGCTCTTGCAGCAGACATTTTTGAAGTTTAGAAATGATAAATTTTTCCACATTTTTATAATATTTTGATATTTTACACAAATAAACAAGGATTGTATGGACCAAAATTTCTAACTAACTTAAAGCACAATATGTCACGAGAAAACATTCTCTGAATCACATGGATAGGTAAAACCATAAAAAGTTATTCTCATGTAAAAATGTCAGATTTGAAGAATGGGACTCTGACTTAGACGTCAAAACCAGTTGCAAACTATATAGAGGGTTTCTATTAAACCATAAATTATAATTGCCACTTTAAAAAAATCATGTTTTTATGTCACAATGTTTTAAAAGCTGTAACTTTTTAACTTTTTTGTTAATGAAGCTGTGAAAGATTTTCATTGGTACCATGTTGGGGTACATAACAGTTTTTTAATCACTTTAGATTCTGTTTTTTGTGAAGCTGGATGGAAGCAATTCTGGTATGCTTTTTAATTATTTATTTTTTAAAGTATTCACTGTTCAGGGTAAATAGCACAATAACTTTACAGATTGGGCTGTTATGGATGTGGCAATACCTCTTACTTGTGATTTTTTTGTTTCACCCACATCATGCTGCACATCCCAGTGCAGACCTTCAATGTGGATGATAAATGCAGCAGGAGCAGGCGGTGCATGCCTGCGCAACATATGGTCCACAAACTGGTGGAAAATGGTGTGGCATTCCAGTGCCATTGCCAGATGGTTTTGGGGTGTTCCCAGGTGGTCCACTGGACTCTCCCCTATTGAAGTACAGGGTACAAAAGAGTAAGTTTGCATGAGACGGTTTCCTTTTTTGTCCCCTGATTCGTATTGGCCATGTCCTGTACTCTTCAATGTGGGCAGTGACTGCGAGTATAGTAGGAAATGCTCTCTGCTAGACTAGTAAGTTGGTGATGCTGTATTTTTCTCTCTTAACCACCAAACCACGCAGGATTTTCAAATTAGGGTTTTCAACTGAGGCTTAATTTACATAATGTTTGAGATATCTTTATCACAGTATCCATAGGGATAGTGCCACAGAACCACAGGAAACTAAGGTCAGAGAGAAAAAATTTTGTGCTCTTCCTCTGTGATGTTGTGCAGTGTTGTATAATTATATCTTTAGGACCTATGATGTCACCATAGGTCCTGTTGGGGCCAATTACTACTGCAGGGCAGGCAGGAATGGTGGACTTTGTAGTTTTTCTAAAAATCGCGCAAAATCACAGCAAATTACAAAAAAATGTCTGCAGTCCCCTTGCTCTTCCCTCTTCTCTCACTGACCTCAACACTTTTCAGCTGTGTCTGCATCCAGTGTAATGTCTGCAATTCAGAGTGTTAGCGTGTCAAGTGAGGATCCAGCCACAAGGTGGCAGTATTTTTGTAACATATTAACCCAGGACACGCTCAAGCTTTTATTTTATAAGATGGCTCTGCATTAATGTATTGCTATGTATTATACTGTAAGTGGCAGGCAGCCTATTAGTTATGCCCGTGTATGTATCAGACCTGTAAACCTTTTTGCTGGTCTCTGGCTGTTGTGGCAACGATGGACACCCCATGACTGCATTGCCAGGGTTCATATGGGTGAGAGAGGGAGTCCCCTTCCTCTGTTAACCACCTAGATACCACAGTCGCCACATCTAGGTTGTTAAGTGGCTGGGATTGAAGCTATTTCTGTTCCTGGCCACTGAAGCAGGAGTAAGGCTGTACATTACAGCCAACTCCCACAGAGGATGCTGTAGGCGTATCTGTATCCAAGTCATACAGATATCCGGCCACCTCTTCCAGTGGCTTGAAAAAGTTTGCAGGTGTTAAATCCTGGCACAAAAACTACCCCACTGGGCGCATCACCATATAGCAGCTGCAGTGTGTGAACCAGGCTATTCAGTTGCAGGTTCACTAAAAAGTTGCTCAGTAAATATTGCTTGAATTTACCCGTTATTGCTGTTGGCAAAAACCTTTAAAGAAAGCAAAGTCCATGGCAGCAAACCGATTTCTATGTTCTAGGTTATTTGCCCAGAAATTATAACGATCAAAGCAACATTACACAAAATGTTCCTGTGTTCCACCTATTAAGTTTTAAACACAGAACCACATAAAGAGTATAGTTCCGTTTCCCTGACTTTCATTCATTTTATACACTGGTATTCTATAGACTCGAAAATGTTTCTTCCATGAATTCAAACTCCTAAGAGAGTAGGATCAAGAACAGTTACAAAGAATGTGTCTCATTCTGTAGGACCTGTCTCATACTGCGCTACACAGACAACCCATGGATGTAAGTGTGCACTACGTAATAATTCATTTGCCTGGTGCTGGAATCATAGAGAAACTGTATACTTTCTGGCAGGTTTTCTCCCAGATTACAGATGATCGCTTTTTATAATGAGACCTTAGCAACAAGTAGGGATTGTCCAAAGCAGACAGCTCTTTTAAAGGGCAAAGCACAATTCAGTTAGAAGTGCCTGTTTTTGATTGCTTTGGAACCTTCTTGCCAATAGGCAGAGTTTTTATATCTGACCGGCACCATCAGCATTTCCACCAAGAAATTATTGGTAGTTTTCCTTGAAAATTGGAATACAGATGACAAATGGGCAAAAGTTTGTGATTTCAGTGGAAGCAAAGAACATTGTGAACCCTTTAGAAGCTGATGAGCTGTGGTCGTTCTGGATAAATATGCCTATGAAAATATAACAGGAACGTCTTGTAGTTTTCCATTCATCGTAGAAGACTTAGGCAGTTATTATATTAATCTCAATTTTCTCAGAAATAAGTAAAGAAATACACAGTGACATGCCAATAAAAAAGCTATGCTTAGACCTGCGTCCCTTTTTAGCCACTTCTTTTGATTATTGTATAATGATGCACTTTAACTGCAATGTATCCCGTATAAAGACGAGGATACTGCAAGTGATCCTTCAAGATCAGTTGTTTTTACAAAAACACAGGAAAACTCTAGTGTGGACATGCCCTTTAATTAACTTTGCCAACATTCCATATTGTTTTAGAGGAAAATGAGCTTACAGGTATACCCCATGCCAATAATGTTGGATATCAACAGGAATTAAAGGAACACTAAATTTAGAAACAGTCTGTTGGATTTATTGCTTATTTATGAAAGAGACAGTTTTGTACAAATCCTTCAGGGAACATAGAGTTTAATTTCCATCTGATCTCTTCCAGTTCTTGCCCGGCAGAAGGCTGAAGCTGTGGCTTATTAAATTAGGTATGACTTATGGTGCCCAGTGTCAGACTAACCCACTGGAGAATCCAGTGGGCCCTGGACTAACACTTAAACTAGCAGTTTCAAACTGTATGCGCGTCCTGAGGCCACACATATAGTTAGAAAGATGTAGCAAGGCTCGGGGACCACCAGGGGATTACCAATTCCCCAATGGGCCCCAGGCTCAGTGGCATATTTCTAACTGTATGCATGTCCTCAGGATGCATATACAGCTGAAGACATTTGCTGGCGACTACTGTGGGCCACAGGATTTGTGATGTATTGATCACACCGTCTGCACTGCTGGGTCTCTTAGGCCAAACGCCTAGGTATTGGTAGGGAAGTGCTGGAAAAGTGAGGCTTTCAAGATGTTCATGTGGCAAATTTTGCAGGCATAAATTGTGGCTGGGAGAAGTCGTCATGGCTGTCTGGAACTGATGGAGAAGAAAAAGGAAAGAAAATAACTCGTCAGAGAAGAGAGTGGCTCATCAGAGAAGACGTCACCTGGGAGTACACAGATAAAACTGGTATATACCACTATATGGCCACTGTATGGCGATAGTCTGAATGAAGATATACTCCTATACAGGACACTACAATCATGTGTCTACAAAAGTATGCATATTTAATAGATATCAACAACGTACAATAGCATTCGGACTAAAATGCCTTGCTTAAAGGAATAATGCATACTTTTAAATGTGATAACTTGCGGTATATGTCTGAAGTCATGGAGTGATCAAAAAGTAATTATTTTACACTTTGGATCACTCCAGGGACTGGGAGACATATAGCGCAAAGTTATCACTTATAGTTGCTTATGTCTTTAAGCAAGGCCTTTTAGCCCGAATTGTATTGTACGTTGTTGATATTATTAAATGGCATACGTCTTTGTAGTCTACATGATTTGTAGCGTGTATAGGGAGTATATCTTCATTCAGACTATTGTCTCGAGGTGTTCAAGGAATAACGCACTGCGATTATTACCTTCCACTATTGCGGTCTATATTTTATATACTATAGAGGTCAAAAACTGAATTATATGCACTGTATGGCGGAAACATTGGTCGTAGAATAATGGTTTATATTTAGTAATGTTATGGTGTGTTATTCAGTCACTGTGTTGTGGTTTGTGGTGGTATTATACAGCCACTATGTGGTGGTGATATGTGGTCATGGAGTGGCAGTATTTGATCTTATTACTGATAATATTAGCCTTGAGATTCTGGGTTTGAGTAGTGGTGTTATTAGGTAAATGTATGACCATTATTTCATAGTTTTATACATAGAACTTTGTGTTATACCTTGTTGTATATTTTTATTTTTACTAAATTTATATTCTGTGAGGAGGACTATCATCTTTAGGACTTTTTTTGCTGAACAACCTGGGTGTCCCTGATGCGTTATCAGATTACAGGTTAGTGTGATGATGTCTGTATAAGCTGAAGTGAGACTGGGCAGGGGCACTGCACAGGTGGCAAAGGTAGGGAGGCACAGAGCAGTAGTCTTAGTTTGGGCCCCTAGAATCAACTCTTCTGGTGGGTCCTAGGCATCCCAGTCTAACATTGATGGTACCCATACAACTTCAAAAGCTGCCAGGAAGATGCTCATTTAATAGACAGATGTTCTTCTCAATCTCCCCTACATACATACATTCCAAATTTAGCAAACATACATTTTCAAAGGGGTGACAAGGAAGGCAACTGAAAGGCACTTCTGGTTGCAGCCTATCTTAAATACAAACAAAAATATTGGGTTTTGAAGTTCAACATACCCAACATTTACCTCCCTTGACATCATCTGTCGGGTAAGAGTCGGAAGATTTACATACTCATTAAAGAGTCGGCTAGAACCACCAAAGTGAACAAGTTCAACCGACTTTTCACTAATGTATATTGAAGAAGGCTCCTTCTGCAGTCAATTGTCTTAAACTGGCCATACAGAAATAAGGATAAGATTAGAATTAGACATGATTAGCATTGGTGATGTAGTCTATAAACAATATGACCATCAACATGCCAGACTAAATTATTAGATAAAGCACATACCTTTTGAAAAAGAATAAAATGCACTTGTGTAACGTGGGGAATGTTGACCATGAAAGGCAAATCATGTCATATACTTCTACTTTTAGTTGACAATCAAAATTCCTCATCAGGAATGTTCACTCATTTTGGTGAAAAGTAGTCTTGAAATCTTCCATTGGCCATAGATGATGTTTGACTGAACCAGTCAACATTAGCCATTTTGACTGACTTTAATTCCATGTTTATTGCTAACTTTAAAGCCAGACAAGTCTTCTGAGATATAAGAGAGTCAGGGAATGGCTCATCTCATGGGGAATAATTCTGCATACATTTCTCACAGATTTGATTGCAGTGAAAGACAAAGTATAATAAAAGGAAAGTGTGTTATTAGGGACAATTTTATGGGATTGTTAAAATATTTTTGTATATTTTTTAAAATTAGTGTTTCTTTACTAAATCTGGCCTAAATATAAAACTTCAATCATACTATTGTATGATTAGTCAAATAAAATGGAGGAGGTACCCTTGACTTTTAAGCAGTGCAAGACTATTTTGAAATGCTAGTAAAAATTGGAGAATGTGTGTAAAATGCAACGACAATTGTGATGTCAGTTTGGAATCGAATGACAAATACGCCTGGCAATAACACACATTTGTGGTGAATTTGCAGCATATGGCCCCATATGTGATGTGGACAAGCAAAGATCTGCGAGGTGTTACACAGCAACAAGTCCTGCTTTCTCAGATATGATGTCAGTACAGTTCAAACACCACAAAAGTCTGTCAAACAATGTGCACATGAAACTGAAGCTAGCAGATCAAGCATACAAGTGACATGGCACCTCTCGACTTCTACCTGTGGAACCCTAATGGATATAGCATACTGTAGAAAACTAGCCAGGGTTGCTAGGATAAAAGATTTAAATGTTGTGCAGAACCATCCCTGTGGACACTAAAATCAGAAGTGCCTGGATGTTAATGGCAAACACTTTTAGCCCCTAATGTGATCATGTACATGTGGGATATTGGAACAGCCCATTGTGTATACCCAGTAAAATCCTATGTGTAATTTATGATTGTAATTTATCCTGTTGCATTCTGTTGTTTGGCCACACAATGCCACTGTTTTCAGAATCTGGTTTATGCATAATAGAGACATGTCATGTGACAGAGAGACACGAGGGAGCAGCCATCTTAGAGAGAATGAGTGAAGGACAGCGAGATCAGGCAGAGGACAGAGGCTGGGCGCGGACTGGTTCAGCTCTTCTGTTTCTGTGAGTACATGAACTGTGATCAGCTCCTGAGAGAGAGAAGAGTTCGGCTGGCTGCATTGAAGCTGTTGGAGAGGAAAGCACCATGAGGGAAGGAACACTCTGCAGGATCAGGGGACAGAGAGGAGCGACTACATCTTGGATATCAACTCCAACAGAAGGGACCCTCATCTCAGAGCAGTAACTGCCAGCCATCTCAAGGTAGACCCAGGTTGAACGCGTGCACGCCAACTAATCTAGAACTATTTGTAGGCCTGTAGTTAGCAGAGTTGGCAGAGTTGCTGCCAGGCCATAAGTCTTGTTCCAAGTACATTTTCTGTTTTAGAGCATTGAAGAAGGCTTGTCATAGTACTGTTACTATTGCAACCGGTTTGCATATATTAATCCATATGATATACATATCATATGGATCAATATGGATTAAAGCTGCTGTGGTACACCGCGAGTGCGCCTTTGAACTGCAGCACACACAATTGTTCCTGTCTTGTAAAGTATTAAAAGGTAAAGGGTAATCGGCCTTTCCGAACCCTGTGAGTAGGTAATCAAATCATATATCCAGAGGATACACTCCCGCTGGCGTGCTTTGTAGCACAGGGGTCTTAGTCACAACTTTGTACATGTGTGTTTGGGGAATTTGTTGCAAATACTTTTCTGGCAAATTCAGTAAACTATACTTTTGGTAGAGCTGGTATTAGAGTAGTTTTCCTTGTTCGTGACATTGCTATATTCCAGGAAGAGCACCTCGGTACTCGGTTTACATACAGCTATCCTTTGATTTCTGTATAAATCTAGTAATAAAGCTTTTATGCAGATATATTTCCTTTTAAAGTGTTAAAATGTTAAAATGTCGTCGGAAATCAAATGGCATTTCAACATTGCTGTACCACAGTTTTTGCACAAAAAAAAACGTGGACAGTTTCCAGATTTCAGCCTGAGCTGAAAGAATTAATTTTGACTGGGTTTATTTAGAATTTTTTCCTGGTGATTTCTGGAGCGCAATTTATATTCAAGGGTTAATTAAGCGTGTTTGTGCTTTTATATTCAGTAAAATACACTGTGTTTTTCTATACCACATACGAGTAAATTTTTCCTGGTCATTTCTGGAGCGCAATTTATATTCAAGGGTTAATTAAGCGTGTTTGTGCTTTTATATTCAGTAAAATACACTGTGTTTTTAAACGCCACATACGAGTAAATTTTTCCTGGTGATTTCTGGAGCGCAATTTATATTCAAGGGTTAATTAAGCGTGTTTGTGCTTTTATATTCAGTAAAATACACGGTGTTTTTCTATACCACATACGAGTACATTTTTCCTGGTCATTTCTGGAGCGCAATTCATATCCAAGGGTTAACCCAAGCGATTGTGTTTGGTTCATATTGGAGTCAAATACAGGGTGTGTTTTATCATATACAGTTATCTTCTTAAACGAGTTCTGTACGCAATTTTTTAGTACCAACTGTATTGGTCAGAGTCATAAGAGGTGCAGGACTTTCACAATGCAAGTTGGCATGGACAAGCAATTCCTTGACAAAGTACAACATGAGTACGCATGCACAAGATCCGGAGCAGGCGGTGCCACTAAGGAGTCGCAGCAGGGGTGACTCAGTGAGGCCAGAACTGCCGGTGTCATCTAGTGGCCGTGTGTTGACCACCAACCCAAGGGTTCTTGATTGGTTGACTAGGTCATCAACCTCATCCCAGATGACATCTGACTACCCCAGCCAAGAGTCAGTGGGTTCGTCAGACACAACCCTTAGTTGGCATGGCCCGGGAACAGCTCAGTGGCTCTCACCTGTCCACAACCCACCTCTGTCCCGTTCGGTTCCCTCAGCCAGAGAACTAGTATGTGGTCTGGGCTCAGCGCCACTATACAGCGAGGATGAACAATTTGAGGACAGTCAGCAGCTACTTGGCAGCGAAGAAGTGGGGCCGACATCCCCTGCTTCTTGCAGTAGGCGGCAAAGTATGGATGTGGAGAGTGGCATGGGAGGTCATGTTGTGAGGGGTCAGCCTCTGCATACCAAGACCGTTGAGGAGGACAGCAGTGAAGATCCAACAATAATCGATGATGATGTAGCCGACCGCACTTGGGAGCCGGGTGAAGCAAGGGCTTCATCATCGTCAGGAGAAGAGGGCGTCAGCTTACGCGTCAGGCAGCAGCGCAGCCAGCAAGTCGGTAGCCAAACGGCCATGGGGTAGACGACCCTCTTCGCAGGTCCAAGAATGTAGCTGCACAGGGGCTCACCGAGGCAGCGGCAGTAGTAGTAGTAGTAGTAGCATTGGCGGTAAAATCATCTACTCGGCGGTGTGGCAGTTTTTTGCTAAGACACCGGAGGAGCCAAACATGTGTATATGTAGAATCTGTGGGCAGAAAGTGAAGCATGTCCAGGGAGCTAACATTGGCACCACAGTCCTGCGTCAACACATGCTGCGTCACCATCCAGTGGCCTGGGAGAAATGTGTCTCAGATGTGGTGGTCCATCCTGCTGCCACAGCAACAGCAGCAGCACCTAGTGGCACACATGCCATTTCAGCCAGTAAAGGCTCCACCACCTCTGCTGAAAAGAGCTGTTTCTATTTGCCATCATCTCCCAGTCCAGATGCTCCTGCTCCTCGCTACTCATGGCGCCAGCAGTCGTTCAACGAGGCGATTGCCAAGAGACAACAGTATGCGTCCAACCATCCTAAGGTGCAGAAGCTGACTTTGCTCCTGTCCAAGTTGTTGGTACTGCAGTCCTATCCTTTCCAAACGGTGGACTCTGCACCGTTCAGAGAACTAATGGCTTGTGCCGAGCCGAGATGGAGAGTTCCAAGCCGTAATTTATTTTCCAAAAAGCCAGTACCAGCACTTCATAAATATGTAGAACAGAAGGTGGGCCAGTCCTTGAGCTTATTGGTTTGTTCCAAGGTGCATGGCAGCGCGGACGTGTGGAGCTGTAACTACGGTCAGGGACAATACATGTTCTTTACGGCCCACTGGGTGAATGTGCTTCCTGCCCAGCCACACCAACAACTTGGACAGGAGACACCGCTTTCTCCTCCACGTTGTCAAACTGTGCCTCCTGCGCCATTGTCCGCCTCCTCCTCCATCACCACTTCAGCCTCCACAAGTGCTGCTCCATCATACCACATGTGCAGGGCACAGCGGTGTCACGCAGTTCTACCCCTGGTTTGCCTCGGCGAACGAAGTCACACAGGGGAGGAACTGCTCCGCGTCACGCAGCAAGAAATCGATGTGTGGCTTTCTCCGCACCAACTGCAAATCAGAACCATGGTGACGGACAATGGGAGGGACATGGTTTGCCCGGCGAACGAGTAAAGGGATGGAACTGGCCCGCGGCGCAGGTGTTCAATCTGGTTATGAAAAGGTTCCTGAAGTCTTCCACCGATCTTCAGAACATTCTGAAAATGGCCAGAAAACTGTGCAGGGACACCCTCCTCGAGTTGCAGTGGCAGAACAGCCTTCCCCAACACACGCTGATATGCGATGTTTCCACCTGTTGGAATTCCAGCCTGCACATGTTAGACCGACTGAATGAACAGAGAAAGGCCATTAATGATTTTTTGATGATCCAGGCGGACAGGAGTACTCCCCTGTGTAACTTTGATGTTAGCCAGTCGCAGTTCATGCGTCACACCTGCCGTTTGCTGAGGCCGTTTGAGGAGGCGACGTTATTTGTCAGTCGTCAGGACTACGGGATGAATAACGTCATTAAACTGCTTCATGTCCAGGAACAGATGCTGAAAAATCTGTCTGGGCAGGGGACTGGAGACGTGGCGACTACATCTCGCAGCCACATGAGTCCGGTGGGGACTGAACTGGAGGAGGAGGAGGAGGAGGACATTGGAGCACAAGCATTTTCTGGTGAAATTAGTGGTTTTTCTACCCAGGTGACAGGAGAGGAGGAGCAGGAGCAGCTGGAGGAGGTAGAGGGAGATGAGGAAGATGAGGCAGATGACCCCCAAGCACCGTGGCAGTATACAGTGGAGATGGAGGCAGGGAGTCCCTCAGAGTCACTTGCGCACATGGCCCGCAGCATGCTGATTTGCCTGGCTAGTGACAGCCGAATAGTCACCATCCGGCAGAGGGATGACTTCTGGCTCTCCACCCTCTTGGACCCTCGCTACCGGTCCAAAATGGAAGCCTTTTTTCCAGCTGCTGAGAGGGAGGACAAACTCAAATACTATAGAGAAATCCTCCGTAGTCAGTTGGCCGCTGCCTATGTGCAGCATGGTCCATCCTCTGACAGGTCTGACCGGGGGGTTCCTCAGCGCTCACGTACTACTGCCGCGGCTGCTGTGGGAAGTTGGGGGGTAGGAGCAGTGCCAGCTCCATCAGCAGCAACCTAAGTCTGGAGTCAATGATGAGCAGCTTCCTTTACCCGCCTAGTGAGGAGGACAGTCGCCAGCAGCAGAAGCAGCAGGCCTTGAGCAGACCCTGAACCAACAGGTGGTGGCCTACTTTTACAGCACTCTGCCACCCCAGTTAGAAGATCCACTGGACTACTGGGCATCCAAACTGGATGTGTGGCCGCAACTTGCCGAGTTTGCAGTGGAGAAGCTGTCCTGCCCAGTCAGTAGTGTGGCATCAGAGGCGGTGTTCAGTGCGGTGGGGACCATCATTACCCCAAGGAGAACCCCCTTGTCCACCGGAAATGTGGAGCGACTGACCTTTGTCAAGATGAATCAGGCGTGGATTGGCCAAGATTTCCACACACTAATGCCTTAGGCATCAGATTAATTACATCAGCCATGACGCCTCACCAAAACTTTGAGAAATGAGTTTGGATTTAAACTACCTGCCTCAGCCACTATTCTGATGCCGCCACTTGTCTGATGCCACATATCTGCTGCCAGTTGCTCCATCTGCCTACCACCATCTTTACCAGGGACTGATATTGCCACCCACCTCCACACTCTGTCATTGTGCCGTTCTATGACCTCATGCTGCTGCTGCTGTTGCTGGTGCCGTGACCTCCACACTGTGTCATTGTGCCACTCTCTGACCTCATGATGCTGCTGCTGCTGCCGTGACCTCCACACTCTGTCATTGTGCCACTCTGTGGCCTACTCCTCTTTGTGCCACCTCCAGAATGTCATTGTGCCACTCTATGACCTCATGCTACTGCCGTGACCTCCACACTCTGTCATTGTGCCACTCTGTGGCCTACTCATGCTGGTGCCAAGTGACTGCTGTCTCACTGGAACACCCTGTGGTTTCCTAATGCTTTTTCCACCCTCCACCACTCTATGACATTGCCACTATGTTTGGTTTTCCCCTTCTTTTCATCTGTCGGAAGGAATGAAAAGCATCAGGATTGATAGCCAAAAGCAGGAGTTGATACAGAACACAGAAGACATGCAAATATCTGATTTACTGGTCATCTCTGTTTTCGATAAAGTCCTGTTTGTTTTTGGTTTTAGCAATACTGATGGATTATTGATCGATTGAAAGCGGACACTGACGGATGAAAGGAAGAGCAAAATGATCAGAGACGTCAACGCAAAATTACTGCCGAGGCCCTCTTCACTCATTCGGGGGGCCTCTACATGTATCAGTGTTTAACAGAACAGGTTCTGTCATATTCTGTGACGGTTTAAAGCTCTGGCCTCATGGAGTGACTCCTGCTGTGACGTCCCCTTACTGTGCTGAGACCTGTGACGGCTCCAGGAACCTACTGTTGTTTTCTTTGACGCTATGGTAGGATCTTAGCCCTCAGCTTGTTTTTTTCCAGCTTGCGTTCTCGCTTCAGTTATTTGGTCAGTTTTGCCCCCGTAAGTACCCAGGGAATCTTAGAGTGAAGTGATTCTAATAGCGACGGCAGTCATGTGCGTGTCATACTAATACACAGCATTGTATGAAGACTAAACCATGCTCCGTATGCATATTTAAGCATGGCACAATGTTCTACATCACCCTGCAGACTCTGTGCAGCCTGGAAATAGCTGTTTTTTAAGGCAATTCGCCGTGAATAAATTCGGGTCGAAACGAATTTTGCAGGAAAATTCGACATTCATTCCATTATCCAACAACACCAATTTAGCCTTCAGTTTCTCTATGATATATTTGATTCTCACCACAAAACAGTAAGTGTGGAATGTAATGAAACTGGCCACGAATATGTGTATGACATAATGTAAAACTATAAAAATTTCAAAAATATAGTGGATAATTTGGCATATACCATACATGTAAAAATGTAAAGGCAGCCTGACTCTTGGAAGCAGCAAGCATTCTGAGTTGGTTAGTCAAGGAACTTCTGCGCAAATCATACCAGAATAACAGGGCAAGCGGCCATGTTAAATGATAACAGTAGATGTTGCAGCTGTGATTCTTGAAGCGCAACTCATATGCTCTATAGGATATGGCTTTTGATTTCCCTTGTTGGGCGTCTGTACAGCTTTGCCCTGCATGGCCAGAAATTATTAGGATGGTCATTAAATGGAGAGACTGGGTTACAGCTGTTGCTACTGCATTATTTAATGAACATAAATTTCTGGCATGTTAAATCAGGTTACGTCAATAGGACATCTGAGGACAAGGAACGATAACAAGGAAGAAAGTAATCAGATTGTACTTAAGAAAACAATATAGAGTCGAAACTAATCTGCGCTCATGTTGATCAGATGCAATTATCCTCAGTAACTGCAGGTTTTTTCTTGGCAGGGTTTCTCTTTTTAGAAGTATGGTACTATTTCCAGCTGCTGTATTTTCTCCTCATCCAGAATTATAGCTCTTTAGCTTATACTTTGCTATGTTGTAGTTTGTTTTTTAGATTTAGCTTACCTTTCAACTTGTACAGGATAACTGTACAGTTGTTCCTAAACCTTCCCTATAACTTTGTATACAGAGGCTTAACTTGCAGCTCTTGAGCCCTAGTGCAAATAATGAAATGGGGCCCCTAAACTACCATGTGCCATTTACAATGCTGTAGCAGAACGGCTTTTGGGGCCTCCTCAGATGACAGGGCACGGTAGCACTGCTACCTTTGCACTCCCTATAGCTATGCCCTTGTGTTTGTATACAGTATTGGTAAGAGACTGTTGATTATCTGACAACTTTACAAATGTACTTGAAAAACTGCTGAAAAATTATGAATGCTTAATTTACACATTAAGATATGCGAATACAGCTATCAAACACCCTCAAAATTAAATTCAGAATTAGAACTGATAGAAAAAGTCTACTATTAAAGACATCCAAGTATGTTAAAGGCCCAAGGGCAAAAATTCATTAGTGATTCAAACCTCAGCACTGGCTGGCTGCAGCGCTTTAAGGGTGCTTTCCCACAGCGCAGATTTGGTGCAGTTTTAACTGCGCACCAATTAAACTGCCTTTATTATTAGCAAGCTTCTTTCACTTATCTAAACTGTTTGGAAAGTGAGTAATCAATTAAATTTTGTATCCACAAGACTTCAAACACAGTAACTGATTTTTTTACTTGAAACACCTTTCTGAACAATTTAAATAACTGAAAGAAGCTGTTGGTAATAAAGGCAGTTTAATTGGAGCGCAGTTAAAACTGCACCAAAACTGCACTGTGTGAAGCACCCTAAAAGATATCTAAATACCTCAAAAGTCCAAGGGCAAAAATTCATTAGTAATTAGTGTTTTTTCAAACCGATTAATTAGGTTAGTAAATATTCCCCTAATATTAAATTTAGATTTAGAACTTACAGAAAAACTCTACTATAAAAAACATCAAAGTACCTCAAAATTTTAGAGGCAAAAATTCATTAGTAAGTAAAGGGTTTTTCCAAACCCTTTCATTGGAAAACAAAATATACTTGCATTATATACTCTGGCATTTCCTTTTGCAATTAAAATGCTTAATAACCAGCAAAATTGTAGCAGTGGAATTTGTTTCATTCCAGCTCAGTTGCATCTGTATGTTTTGAACCCTTGTAATATGGGCAGCTGTGTCATGTCAGGCTGACCACCAGTCCAGTGTGTGCTACCCTGTGTAGACATATCAGCCTTCGCTGGGTGGTTGACTTCATTGTAACTACAGGATTTCATCTGGATCTCTTAAATTCCCACTGGCAGATCTCAGACACCTCCCCTCCCCACTAAACTTAAAGGGGTTTCCTACCTCACACATTTAATTACACTCGGCTGTACTAGGAACTTCTATTGAAAAGAATGTAAAGTAACTATGCAAGTACAGCCACTTCTCCATTCTGAACAGGGAGATGAGGGGGGGATTTTGGGAGCCCAGAGGTGTTATATGCTCCAATGGATATGCAATAAATATTTGAGATGGAAAAACCCCTTTAACCATCCTAGTTTCTTTCTATATCCCACCTACATCTAGAGGGCTGCTAAAGAATAAAAATTCCTTCCTTATCTATGAAGCCAAGAGTGCAGCAATTTAGCAGGTAAATCCATAAAAAGAGTAGCTGCAGATTTAGAAGGGTCATGCCACAAAGGGGCTTGGTGTAGTGCTATAGATTGATTTTTACTGATAAATGGCAATAGTTAAACAGTTAAAATCAATAAGTAGCACTACAAAGAGTCCCAGTATAGCATGAGATTAAGGGCCCATCCCCACGGCAGGGTTTCAGTCGGATTTACAGACGTTTTCGGATTTGAAAACCAAAACCGACTATCAACCTTTTACATTAACTTAATTAGAAAATCCGTGCAATAGTCCCCACTGCATGGATTTTCTACCAGACGGTTTTTGACACCGCCGGCGTTCCTAAGAACTTAGAATATGTTCATTCTTCCGCCCGGTTTTCAGGCATAACATCAACATGTGGTTGTGAAGGGGAATGGCTTGAATCCGCAAACCGCAGACAAAAGCCGTCACCTTATGTGCTAAAAGACGACAGAATACCGGTCGGATAATCTGACCAGTATTTAGTCATTGCCGCGTGAATGCATTTTAAGACTACCCAGATTTACATTGACTGTCTGTACTCTCTATGAATACTGAGTGCAGAATCTCCTTTGTAGTCTATGAGATGCTGCTTTACATGGTATCATGCCACCTACTGTTAAGACCAAGTAAACATGGCAGAATGTAATGCAGACTTTGTTGCAGAATGCAAGTGTATCTCATCATTTGTTAATTGTAATCTGCCCCATAGCTCACACTGTAATCTACAACATGGATTTTATCTGCTCACAGATCTGAGCAAATCTCTGCTGCAGAAAAATATAAATGATATTATTATTTATGCAGTTTCCATATGGATAAGCAAGTTGTGTGAACATGGCCAAAGAGTTGGTGAAATCACAAGTAGGAACAGGGAAGACAGGATGAAGCTGCATCTTATAGGAATACGTAGCAGACTGTGTAGTATGCATTAGGGGACAAAAGTTCCATATCACTGATCTATTATTTGCTGTCCTTATAACTCAAAGCAGAGCAAGAACAATGTATTGAGATTTTACCATTTTTGCCTCTTGAAAACCAGAGGCATAGTGGGAAATATAGGATGTGCTAGATGAATCAAGGAATCAAGATGGCTGCAAACCCATTGATGATGCATCAACTAAAACATAGACATAAGATCCCATATATTATCCTTGAAAGGGTTTTAACCATTTCACATATTTATGTCATATTACTAGGATATTCCATAAATGTGTGGTAGGTGCGAGTTTCTCATGTGGGACAAGCGTCTATTTTGAGAATGGGGACCCCAAAGTCTCCAATGAGAATGAAGAGGCATTTAAAGCTAACCCATTCATTTCAGTTAAGTGGGCATGCTATAAAGGCAAAAAAATAATAATTCCAGAATGCTTTTATATATAGTGCAGTAATTGTCTGCTGCTGTCATGTGGTGTCACTATGGATAAGAATGGAAGTACATTTGTGATGTTTACATTTTTCTATTGTAGCCCTGATTACTGGGATTTCAGAATTCCTGTGTTATGGGTAGTCACATGTGGCAGATTCATTCCAAAAATTTCTATGACTGAAAGTTAGATCAGTACAGGTGAATTTCGGTTGCTTTGGTGGCAGGCAGATATAATTCTGAAAGCCCCATTCAGATGAATAGGGTAATCGCTGGTATATGTGAATATACCCTTAGAAGTCATTTTATATACTAGTGATATATAGATATACAGGTCTATAAAGACAATTATAGATAGAAAAAGTATTAGTATTATTGTAATAGAATATGTACACATTTGCAACCATTTTTTATTATCCCAGATGCATGAGAAACAAAAAATCCAATTATTTCATGCAGGAGTAACGTGTATCATGAAAAAACCTTCTTACAAAAAGAATAATTTTTATTAGATTTTTCTTCATTCAAAAATTTATAAAGTATCAAGCGACTTTCTATGGTGAACGTTTTCGGTCTATTTAACCCTTCTCAGACATGTCGCTAAGATAAAAACAAAATATGGAAAAATTAGTCATCATCAGAAGAATATATCAATACATAGTATCAAAGACAGAAAATAAAAATAAAAAATAAACGTGAGAAAAACAGGAAAAAAGGAATTTATGAAAACATATAGATAACACAAAAAGGAAGCCTTATATACCACAAATATATGAATAATCCCATTCACATCAATGTTAATAACTTCAATATTAGACGTATATATGTATGTCACAGTACCTCAAGGGTTATATATGTTAATTATTATCAGCCACCGTCTATGAAATAGCCACATAATATATATCTTTCTGAAAATGTGCATAAGGAAGCCAGACAGTGTACCTCTATCAATAGTCATTACCTATAATATGGTGAGAACCAAGGGCACTTCAAGTTGAATATACTATGCACCATCTACAAACAGAAAAATCCTATCAGTATCAGTAGCACATAAAGAAATGAGAAGACAATCTTATATTCAGGGTATATAATTTAAAGGGGTTGTCTCGCTACAATGATTGATTTTTATGTTAAAGATCTTGCAGAAACAAGTCACTTTGCCGTATGTGTCCATTAACAGTGTCCTACCTATTCTGAGATATCCCCTCTTGCATGGGCTGCATCAGATCCACGGGTCACTATAGCTACAGACCTGTTGAATCTCTCCTGATAGGCTGTCAGCACTTGTTACTATAGCTACGGACCTGACTTCTACTACAGCCTAGTAGAAGCCAGTAAACACGTTCCTGAATTCAAAATAAAACAAAAAAAACAGGACTAAGGTGAGATGAAACAATGTTGTGAGACAACCCCTTTAACTGTCGGCATAAAGTTGCAATAAGAAATCCGTCCGTAGCTCGCTGTGAATCGGTGTTAAACAAAAAATGACATGCATTTCCAAATAGTCGTAATCATTTCCTTTGCCTTCTACAGCTGCTTTGCAGACCTTTTCAGATCTTTTTGCTAACTTTGGTCAACAATAAGTCAGTGACAGATCAAAAAGAGTATAACCTTGGGATCAGACAACACACAGTTTGTTTGGTGTCTGTAACCATGGAAACTGGTCTGCAAAAATAAAACAATAGGAAATATTTAATACAGACTACGATGAGTAACCTGCGCAAGGCTCATAGAAGCTGCATTGTCTGCCTCTTTGGTAAGCCTCTGCTTGTATATTTTACATGTGGGAAGAAGATTATAAGGGCTAATGCAGTGTTTCCACCTGGCCCTTTGATTATATAGTGACAGGATATGACTTCAGTGTCTATTCAGTGGTCAGCTGATCATGGGAAAGTTTATAATCTCTAAAACAAAAAGGGCACCGTGTTACATAGGGTGCAGAGTCAACTTGACTTTACTTTGAACTGTTGCCATGTTTGAATCCCCAAAAATTAAAAAAAAAAAAAAAAAAAAATCAAAAGGGTAAAAGTAAAAACAAAAAAATGTAAAGTTCATTTTCCCATGAGAAAGCTACATACATTTGTTAATGCAGCACTTGTAAAGAGTGCTATATAATAAAGTATATTTTTTATGAAATATGCTTTTATTGTGCAGAAGTAGTAAAGTACAGTAACTACAGTATTAATATCTCATATACAGTATGTGATAACACAACAATTTTCAGAATAAAAATAGAATGTCATTCAATCCTTTACAATAAAGTAAATAATAAAAAATAACACAATTGCTGTTTTTACTCCATCCCAAAAACAAATCAATAAAAGGTAATCAATGGGTGTCATGGTGCACGCCCTGGACGCGCTCATGTCTGCATTCCCCGGGCTTACCTGTCTCCGTTTCTGCTCCACTCCAGTCTGCTGTCTATGGCTGGCGCACGAATACCCATGTCCTAGAGCGCGTGTGTCGGCTATTAAAAAATTTAAAGGGCCAGCGCACCACTGTTTAGTTTATCACCGGGCGATGGATCCTTTATTACCTCCCTTCGCCCTGCACACTTTGCCAGTTATTGGTGTGCTTTAGTGAGAGTTGTTTGTGACTGTTATGTTCTTTGGTGATTGACCTATGCCTGGACTTTGAATGTGTTTGCCTGTTGCCTGCCCTGACCTTATTGCCTGGACTTTGACTGCATTTGCCTGCCACCTGCCTGACCTCTGCCTACTTCTCAACCTATTCATTCAGTGCCATACTGCACCTCGACTGTCGCCACAAGTGGCTATGCCAGGAGTAGTAACCTGGGAGTCTCCCGCAGCAAAGCCCAACCTGCGCTGGTGAAGAACCACTCACTGGCATGGTCCTGTGACATCTATTGTGGCGACCCAAAGGATCCACTGCTCTGCTTGTGACAATGGGTTATTGATACCCTTAAAGGGAACCTGTCACATTGAAGATGTAGTTGGTGGGATATACATATCTTTGACATATGTTCATATGTGTGTGCCACTGCTGGAAAATAACAACCAGATGGTCAGAGACTTTATTTGGGGGCCTGGTGAGCTGTGATGCATTTAGAGAGCTGCTAAACCCGGAGCAACCTGTCAGAAATAGCACTGGTGATGGTGCCTAGAAAGAACTAACAGCCGGGAGGCAAGAACTGGATGGCCAGCTTAAGGAAGTGTGTGTTACTAGTGGGACAAGATGTTGGTACAAGTGGAGAGAAAGGACAACAAGTCTTCAGCATAGTTGAGTGGCGCCAAAAGTTTTCTGCCAGGGAGTGTCCAGCTGGACCAGATTTCCTGGAAAAATCTAGGGTTAGCTTAATTCCTGGGTGGAGCCAGGTAACCCATGTGTATGCCAGAGCAAAAAAAAAACATGTGTGTACTGGCAGTGACAGCTATAGCTTTCCAGAAGAGCAGAGACACCGATTCCATTGAGCCTGCACAGCTTGTTGCCCCAGTCAGGGTGATGAATCTGACAAGACTTGGTACTTTGAAGGTGAGGCAGAGCTGGAGCAGGTAGCCCTCTCACCCACCCAGAGCCCAGAAACACCAAAAGAGGTGCCATCATTAAGACCCACAACTGTTGCTGGGGCAGATATAGCACACCCTACATTGCAAAACAGTCTCAGCAGCTCCCTACGACTTTGGAGCGCAAGCGGGAAAAGGAGAAGCAGGTTGTCTGCTATATCAACGAAAAGATCTGTATGAAGGTAGCAAGAAAAAGAAAAGCCGATACGGGAGCATACCCTCTTGTATTACAGTGGCACACCAATGGCAATAAGAAAGTGTTTCCATATCTGCTCACCTGGTGCCGTTGTGCTGATGAAGGAGGCACAACTCTCCGTTAAGCGATATGCCGGTGTCACCCGGTAAGGAGCTTGCTGCTGGTTCCCCTGTCCTGGTCCTTCCAAGCGGAGGAGTCCAGGGGAATATGAGTAAAATCAAGTAAAAACCCAATAGTTGACCCACTAAAAAAGCCAACAGCTGTGCGGTTCCAAATTAGTGCAGAGACTCCAGTGTTATAAGAAAAAGGTAAAAATACCGTATTTATTGGTCGAAGTTACGCATTACGGGCAAAGCCACACTTCCTCAGACTTGAAGTTTTTACCTTTTTCTTATAACACTGGAGTCTCTGTGCTAATTTGGAACCGCACAGCTGTTGGCCTTTTTAGTGGGTCAACTATCGGGTTTTTACTTGATTTTACTCATATGAACGAAAAGAGCCTACAGGGTGCGTGGATGATGGACTACCATACCACAGATGTGGTATAAATAGTGGAGTGGTTAAGGTCATATCATTGAGGACCCGACTGGGGACCAGGTCTTAATGAATCGCTGGGCAATGAAACACGTGATCCAGCCAAAATGGATTACATAGTACAGTTGAAGAAAGACATTTGTCCATCAAGTTCAACCAAGGGTGGGGAAAATGTGGGTGCAGGAAGGGAGACAAGGAGTTTAAGCCTTTCCCCTACTGAGGAATGCCTTGAAACCCATAAGGCAAGAACCAATCTGCTCTAAGGGCATGTCCCCACGGCACAGGTTTTTGGATGGTTTTTCAGCCGGTTTGCGGTTTTTCAGACTGCCTGAAAAACCGGCTGAAAATGAGCACAATTGTGCTCTATGGAAAACCCGTGCAGCAGACCCCACTGCACGGGTTTTCCACCCGGCGGTTTTGCCGCCGGCGGTCCGGCGGCAAAACATTATGCAAGCACCATCTTCCGTCCGGTTTTCGGACGGAATCTGTGCTTCTCAATGTGAAGGGGGAGGGCTTTTCTCCGCTCATCGCGGAGAAAAGCCGTCCCCCCCGCGGCCGTGGGGACGGGCGCAAAACAGGACAAATAACCCGGGCCGGCAAACCGGCCGGTTTTTGCCCAATCCCGTGGGGATGCCCCTAAGGAAGATTTTTTTGATCCGAATTTGCCATCAGACTGGTTTTCTTTTTCCCCCTGCTCTATAACTTGATGTCAAAAATTCAATAGTTGTCCAATGCAACAAGTTCCTTAAAATGGTCCCATAAAAATAAAAGTTATCCTGCAAAAAAAAAAGCCCTCACATGGCTATGTCAACACAAAATACAAAGTAATGGCTCTGGGAATGCAACACTGAAACAGAATGCTTTGCCTTTAAGAGTAAGTATGTTGTATCACCAACATTTTTTTACATTTATCTGTTTTCATTCTCTGATTTTTGATTTATATATTCTTTTGTTCTTTACATGATGATAGGGACGGCCATCCCGTTCATACATCTCGCCCATACTTTACTAATGAACCATAGCAATCAATAGTCAGGAGACAACCCATTGACTTATGTAGCAGAGTTTTCTACACATGCTCTGTGATTAGGGAAAAAGTCATTGTGTAGGGAGAAGGAGAAGAATATTTAATATATATCATATGAGTTGTCACTATTTCTTAAACGTGTTTGGTAAACCCCTGTTTTATTGGTGAATTTTTCTTTTTAACCCCTGCTTGTAATGAAAACAAAGGGGGGGAATGTAAAAGCTTTTCCCTACAAAACAGGAATTCCCAATTTTAATTAGGCTGTCAGAGAGAAAACTGCAACGTATCAGGATATTTTTTTAATAAAAATGTTGAAGGGAAAAATCGCAAAAAAAAAAAAATACAAAAAATGTTAAAAGAATCTGTTTAACATAAAAGCTTGATAATATAAACAATATGTCATTTTCAAATAAGCTAGTTCTGAAGGGATAAAGCTGTTTGTTCTTGGCTTACCTACCACGTGGAACATTAACATGCTTCCTCCTGAAAGCATTTTCCATGATCTGGAGCATCTAATAATATAATTCAGCCTTTCGCTTTTACAGTCTCTGCCCATAAGACAAAATTTTAAAGTAAAAGAAAATGTAGATTATGCTTCAACAATTTATACATTTTAAAGTTTACTCTTCCAACTGGACATCAGTTCATCCTGGACACCCTCCTAAACGGTAAACTGTTGCATGAAAACCATTACAAGTCTGTAAAAATGAATACATTTTAATTAAAAATAAAATAATAATAATAAAAAAAAAGTAAGGGGTTTTTCACACAACTTTGGCCCTTTTGGATGGGTTTTTTCGGATCCCTTTTTAACCTCAAAAAGGATACAAACTGCATCCAAAAAGCGGATCAGAAAACGCAACAGCTGTCCCTTTTTTTTGGTGCGTATTGGATGCTTTTTTTCATGCGTTTTAGGATTTTCTTTGGATCCTTTTTTCAAGTTTTTTTCAACCTATCAAATTTCAATTTAAAAATAAGTAATATCAATGACCCAAAAAAAAAACTCTTTTTTTTTCCTGTGTCAATCAATGTATAACCTTGATTTTTGACCCCCCCCCCCCATTTTTTTTTAAATCAACCTGTTTTCAAAAACCACCCCCTTTTAAAGAAATTAATAACAAACTTTATAAAAAATATTTTTAAATTTAAAATTTTTAGTATCTTTATATAAATATAATTTTTAAAACTATTTTTATAATTATAATATTTTATACATTTTTTAAATTTATTAAAAACTATACAAAAATATATTTATTTTATATTAAAATACTATTAATACTTTTTAATATATAATTATAACATTTTTCCCAATTTATAAAAAATATATTTTTTTTTACTTTTTATAAACAAAATTTTTTAACCCAAACAAAATTTTCAAATTTTATTTTTAAATTTAAATCCCATGCTTTTTTAGGGAAAGGGTTTTTTGGCATCGAAAGCGGACCCAAAAAACGCACCCAAATGTATGCTGCGCTTTTTGTTTCCGTTTTCAGGTTTGAAAAAAACGAATCCATTTTTCCCTTGGGGATTTCTCGGGCAAAAAACCCCAAGAAGAATTGACATGTAAATTTTTTAAAAACGGACCCAAAAAGGGGTTCGCGAAAAGGTTCGGCGATCACTCGTGTGAACGCGATGGTTTTTGCCTTGAAAGCAATGTTAATCACACGCAATTGTTAGATCCGTTTTGCGGATCCGTAAAACGCATCCGTAAAACGGATCGCAAAAACGTCGTGTGAACAAGCCCTAATATGAATTATTTACTAACAACCCTGTTTCCCTGAAAATAAGACAGTGTCTTATATTATTTTTGCTCCTAAAGACGAGCTAAGACTAAGGAGCCGTTTACACGGCAGTGGACAAATACCGGCCGGTTTGCCGGCCGGTAAGTGTCCGGTTTTGCGGCCGTCCCGACGGCCGCAGGGGGGACGGCTTTTCTCCGCGACGGGCGGAGAACAGCCCTCCCTCCTCCCATTGAGATGCACATGTTCCGTCTGGAAACCGGACGGAAGATTGGGCATGTTCAATTTTTTGTCGCCGGTCCGCCGGCACAAAACTGCCGGGCGAAACCCGTGCATTGGGGACTGTGCACAGGTTTTCCATAGAGCAAAAATTGTGCTCATTTTCGGCCGGTTTTTCGGGCGGTCTGAAAAACCGCAAACGGCTGAAAAACCCGTTCCGAAAAACCCTGCAAGGGGGACATGCCCTTAAACCCGTGCAATGGGGACATGCCCTTATTTTTAGGGAAAGTCTTATTTTTCCATGAACAATAATTCACATTTATTGTTGAACAAAACATCAACATGTATTAATATACTGTAGTGATTTCATCACAAACATCAGCATAAGCAGCCAAACTCTGAATTGCATCAAATAAATGCACTAAGTCTTATTTTCGGGGGATGTCTTATTTTCGGGGAAACAGGGTAGATCGCAATTCTTTGGCTAACATCTGCTCAAGAACTGCTATGCTTCTTATATAAACTCAAATACTGTTATCCTGAAGAACTAACCCACAGATTGAAACAGTTTTAATACAATTAATATGTACTGTATTTTTGTAAGAATGGTACAAAATTGTAGCCTCAGTACTTATAACCATGAGGGCAAAACACAAATTGATTAACATGTAAAGACACACCATCTATCCAGGTTTTATCCATACACTACAAATGTTCAAAGTTATTTCCGTTAGTGACATGGCAGATGTCTGGGTCGTAGTCCAGTTTTGTCCAGACATGTTCAGCGTATCCTCAGATATGAACTCCACTATTTCAGCAATGTGTTGTCTCAGGTTGCTCAGTTAAACTTGATGTAAGAACTGGCAGGGTGTTAGATCTGGTAATTGTGAATTGTTGTTTCCAGCATTATGGTACGGTTCATTAAGGTATCAGAAAATATCCAAACAGAAATATGGTGGTGCACCATCCTGCTCATGGACTTTATTTGGCAGATCTTCCTCTACCTGTGGTATAAGCCATTCCTTTGTCTTGTTGAGGTTGGAGAGGCCAGTGACCTTGGCAAAAAAGATGGGACCGTAGACTTTGCGCTGGCTAATTGCACAGAACTCGTTTACTCTGGGTGCGTTCAACATGTGATTAATAAGGGCACATGGTTTTTCTGAGATACAAATTCTATTGTGGCGACTGACCTTCCAATTGAGGTGAAAGGTCACCTCATTGCTTAACACCAGCCTGTAAGTGAATTTATCCTTTTCCAATTTAGTTTTCTTGTCTGTTTTCAATTCCTGAAGATGTCATCTGTATGCATCTGCAGTCCAGAGCAGGGCCGCAGCGTGCATCGTGACAGTTAGTTAACCTGGTGGACTTTCTAGGACTACACTCATACATGGTTCAAATCATGTTCACTGTCTCTTCTGAAGTTTTTGGACGGCCTAGACTTTTTCCGTAAAAAAAAAACACATTTAATAAACTTATTCTGAAAATTCTGTACCTCCAACAGACTCAGTTCCTTAAAATTCCGACACACAAAAAGCTTTTTCGTGCTTCGATGGCGCCATCTTATGTCACACTATGTAGGCACATTGTAACTTCTTACCGACAGATGATTTAAATTTATGTCGTGATGTCAAGCCATAATGGTCAAGCACTAGTAGTACAAGTAAAAAAAGTAAAAAAAAATAATAATGATATCAAATATTAAACTCAAGAAACCACCACATTTTGCCATTTTTACAAACAAAATAATAAAAGATAAAAAAGTTAAACATAATTGATATCACATATCTGTAAATGGTCAATTTATTAAAATATAACATTATCTCTTATGATGAATACCATAAAAAAAATACACAAAACAAAATAGTTTTTTTTTATTAGTTCACATCCACAAAATATTGGAATCAAAGGGTGTTAAAAAAAGTCGAATTTTAAACACAAAGTTCTAAAAATTTTAAAAAACAAAAATTTCAGCCCTCTTTAAATTTTTTAAAAGGTAAAAAAACATAATAAAAAACTCAAAAAAATTTTGGTTCACTAGAATCATCCCAAACCTTGCGGGTATAAGGACTTTTCTTTTTTAAAACCAAAACCTTAAAAAACGAAACCCGCAAAAAAATTTGGCAAAAATTTGGGTTTTTTTTTTTCCCAATGTTTCAAAAACCCCCCACAAAAATTTTTTTTCGGTCTCCTATTTGTTTATATATATATATATTATATAAATTAATATAGTTATATAAATAAATATTAAAAAAATAAAAAATAAAAAAATTTAAATATATATAATATATTTATATAAATATATAAAAAAATTATTTTAATATATATATGGAACTTGAATGGTCCCAAATCAAAAAAAAAAATAGAGCTAGTAACTAGACTCTCAACAATACACAACTCCCTACTGAAACGGGCCAAAAGAAGGCAATTTTCTTAAATCAGGACCTTCTTTCCTCCCCCTTCATCCCTTCTCTGTTTTGGCTGCAGGCCTCCATACACTTTTGGGTGCGAAAACCCCTTTAAAAGACTCCCCCCAACCCATAGACGGAAAGGCTTTGCAGGTCGTTTTTCTGCATTTAATTTTAAAAGAAACCCGCGCGCAGAAAATGGGGGTTTAGTGGCTCCCAGCCACACAGCTGTGCTATTCCTAGAGAAATTTTGAAAGCGCCGGGAAAAGCGGGGAAACCCTCAAACCCGGGAGCAAAACCCTTTGATTCCCGGGGTTTCCCAGGGGAACCGCGACATATTCAAAGTGCCTTCCCTTTGCCCCATTGGGTGATCGGGGACTCCCGGTTAACCTGAGGGGCCCCGGGGGAAAAACTGTACATTTACCCGGGAAAACCCTAAGTACCCCCGGCCTGTGTCGGGGCCGGGACGAGGGGTTTAGAGACCCCTTTTGGTTGCCACTTAAACCAGGCGAAAAGGGGTGAAGGGGGAAAATGGAGTGGGTAAATTTTCCTTTTGGGAGGTGCAAATTCCCTTTTTTTGGGCCCTAGGGAAACCAGAATACCTTTTTCCCACCCCTGCCGGTCGGTTAGAAAACCTGCATCGGGGGCACAATGTGTGCCCCCCCTGATTGTGTTTGGTCATTTATGAACAGATTGAAAAATATTAGCAAACTTTAAAAATTTGCTAATACATTACTAAATTTGAAAAAAAAGGTTAAATAGTTACCCCCTTAAATTTGGGATAAAAAAAGAAAAAAAAAAGTGTAGACAAAAAAAATTTTAAAATTTAAAAAAAAAAAAAAAATTATTTAAAAAAAAAAAATATTTTCAACATTACACAAAAAAAAATCATTGCCTATTCGGGGGCAAAATCGTTTTTTTTTAAATTTAAAAGGGGGTTGTCCCTACAATAGGGGGTTTAATTAAAAATTTTTAAAAAACAAGCAGTTTTGCAAAAAATTTGTTAAATTAAAAATGTCCTACTGATTTTGTTTTACCCCTTTAGTAGTAATGCACAGCTCCTGAAATCCCTATAGCAGGGGACCTGTTGTTTTTATCTCACGGCTGCAGTCCTTGACTCCGCTTTCAAAATCAGTCTAGCACGGGCCCCCCCCCACAGTAGTTCGTGGGGAAGGGAGGGGGGCTCTGGCTTCTGTGTCTGTGTTTTAACCCTTTGCGGCCTGCTCCCCCCTGCTCCTACCGTTTGAGGAAGCAATGAGGCTGATCTGTAGTCAGTAGATTGACAGAAATGAAGTGTGTTAAAATCATATGTGTCTGGGGGCGGGCTAACAATAGAACAGATCAGGGGGGGATGGAACGTTCTGCCTTTCTTATTAGTGACACTCCTGATATAGAACACCTTCACACTGCCCCGTGTCTGTTCTAAAAGGGGTTTTTTGTTTTGCTTGAATGGGGGATTTTATGCTAACAGGGGGTAAAGGAAAAAATTACATCCCCCCTGCTCGCTATTAGCAATCACACTCACAACACCTCCACACTCAAACAAAACCCCCTTCCGTCCCTGTCCCTGGGGGCTGACATGCAGCTGTCCCCGTACAGCCTGCCAAATCTGCAGACAACATAGGGGTTTAAACCCGGCAGAAACCCCCCCCGCCTTTCCCCCTTCTGTATAAATTTAAAGGAGGATGCTTTCTGTTGGGTGAGGAGGGGGGGAAAGGGGGGGAAAAGGGAAAAAAAGAACCCGCCCCTGAATTCAAAAAATCCTATGTGCCAACACTTTGAAGTAGGGAAAAATTGTAAAGAAGAAAATCCTTTAAAGTCTGCGGTTATTTACCACTGATGTTACTGTAACTACTGGCCAGCACTACAGGCTCCAGCCATTTTCCACTGATGTTTCTGTAATTACAGGATCGCACTACAGGCTCCAGCCTTTTTGCATCACCCTTTACATAATGTTGTAATGTAGATATGTATTCCTATGGATTGCTATATACATACTCACTGTGTTTCAAATTTATTCCTCTCGTTCAAATTTTTTTAAATTTGTACATTTATTGGTTATATAGTTTTTACCAAAGTGTTTTTTAGACAGAGCATCTTTGTACTTCTACAGCATTTGATACTGTGCTACATAAAAGATTGGTAAGTAAAATGAAATCTTGGGACTGAGGAAAATGTTTCAAGTGGTAAGAACGGGTTTTTAGTGATAGAAACAAAGGGGTATTAATGGTACATTTTCGACTGATTCTTATTTTTTGGGTCCACAGAGTTAGTGTTGAGCCTTATTCTAATTAATATATTCATTAATGACCTTACACATGCTGACACATGTTACACAATTTTGCTTTATATGAACTTTTATTCCAGACACCATTTTGTCAGACTGCCCCTCAAACGCTATTGCTATATGCCAACATCTGCTTCTGAGGTCATTGACCTACATGAAAAAGTAGGCATTAGCTTCAGAATTACTTATGTAATATGATGAATACCTCAATATGAGCATAGGAGGCAAAGTGTTATGATGGTGTTAAAGCTAATCTGTTTCCATATTGTGCTGCACTGTTTAAAGGCTGAATACCTCTTCAAGAATACGGTGATGAATATGAGTCTGCTGTATTCTTTCTTAGCTATTATTAGGCAGATGAAGTTATGTTTGTGACCTTTGGGCTAATAGATGAGTGGATCTGTCTGCACAGTATATGGCCCTTAAACAGGGCAGCATATTATGATGGCAGATTCACTTTGATGCTAAGGACAACATGTATGAATGGGGCTGCACCAGTTTTCAGGTATACTTTGAGTCAAAAAGATTATATGAACAGGTGCACTCCAAAATTTGGCTCAATAAGCGCAATTGTAATGCTCCAAAGACACTTTTTAGTGCGCCAAAGTTTTGGGGTGTTCTGGGGGTGTGTCGCACCACAATCATAGGATTAGACACATTTATGATTCTTTGACGCCAAATCTAGGCGCAGAACAGTTAGAACTGCAAGACCAGGATAAAGGTGGTCTGTCTTAGCCTGACTAGTCGTATTGGCACTACACTGCGCCTGTATGTATGACCTGCAGAAGAACAGGTTCATACATTCTGGTGCATTCTACATTACCTTAAAGCCATTTAGAACTGGCCTGTCAGTGCCAGGATTCATACATGTCCCCCTAAGGCTAAGTTCACACGGTATAAGTGCGGGGCGCTCGCGCCAACTCCCGCGGGGTGGGGGGGCCGGCGGCACGCCGGCCCCATAGACATTCATTACTAGCGGCGCGTATTCGCCGCTAGTAATTGACATGTCACTTATCTCCCCTCGCGCCGTATTGTGCGAGAGGAGGCGTAATCCATAGTTCTCTATGAGAACAATGGATTACTGTAATGTCTGGGATGTATCTCGCCCGGTATTGAGCGCAGTATGCCACGAAATTCGGGGCGAAATTTGTCCCAATTTAAGCCGTGTGAACATAGCCTTAGAGTTTCTGGAGAGTGCTGCTATTCACTCATAAAAGCCTGGAAAAAGTCTGGTATTAGGACAAGCTAAATATAGCACTTTTTCATCAATGGATCTTTGCCAATTTTCTAGGATGTATCATTAAGGGCCACATGTATGAAAACTGTCTAGGCCTAAAATTCACTTTGTTGCCCATAGAAACTAATCAGAGCTCCCCTCTCATTTCATCTAGTGCTCTGGAAAAATTAAAAGGGCACTCTGATTGGTTGCTATGGACAACAAAATGAATTTTAGACCTAAATAGTTTTCATACATGTGGCCCTAAATTCCTGTTCAACTATTTCCAAGATTCCAACTTTATGCCACACTCTATGGGGCCGACTTTTAAATTTTTTCTCACACTCCTATGTTTAAAAAAAAGTGTTGGAAAACAACACCTAGTACGATGTGGCATGGTTTGGACCTTTGTAGCTTGCTCCATATATATATCAACAGATCATGTGCAATCTTAATGAATAAAGCACAGGCTGCACTGTGGGAGAGATTATTGTATGCTTGCTTTTGACAGTGCAATAGCATTAATAAGTTTCCCCAAATATTTCCAGGATTTTTATCTCTTTACCCGATTGAGCAGTACAGACTTGAAGTTTTATCCAACTATGCAACTGGCAGCCAGCTTCCTGAGGTAATAAGCATCTAACCTCTCAGATGCCACTTATAAAAACAACTTCAGCACCTAAGGGTGTAGACAAAGAGGATAGATGGCCCTAAATTAAAAGGTGTTTTCCCACCATAGAATTTGCTGACATATCACTAGGACATGCCATCAAAATTTGATGGGTAAAGATCTCAGAGGTAGCACCCCAACTATCTGGGGAAAAGCCATATTAGGGGTGAAGGTGACCTGCGCTTACCACGACCTCCATTCTTTTAGGGATTCCCAAGTACATCAACTGTATCAAAACCCCCAAAAAACTTGAAAAGTTTGTGCAAGTGGACAGCTCTCTGTTTGACTATATCCTACAGGGGCCCATACCGAAAAGGGTGTGGGTCCTAGTGGGACCTCCCCATCCTAAAAATATGCCCCCAAAAGTCTAGGGTGCAAAACCCTTAAAATTTAGAATACTTTGGTTATACGGGGATCATGGTTCCTTTAAGTGCATCCTGCTCTGAATTCGGCACTTTTTCATAGTTTTTTTTTTTCATAGTTTGAAAGGGGAAAAAAAAAAAAAAAAAAAAAAAAAAAAAAAAAAAAAAAAAAAAAAAAAAAAAAAAAAAAAAAAAAAAAAAAAAAAAAAAAAAAAAAAAAAAAAAAAAAAAAAAAAAAAAAAAAAAAAAAAAAAAAAAAAAAAAAAAAAAAAAAAAAAAAAAAAAAAAAAAAAAAAAAAAAAAAAAAAAAAAAAAAAACCCCAATGAGGGGAAAGCCAATGTCCCTTTTTTTAGGGAAAAATTTCCCTTCCCCAAATCCCTCGGCAATCGGGAAAAAACCCTGGGCATGACCCTCTCCAAATCTAGACCTAAACTTGTTATTATTACGCTCCAAAAGATCCAAACCCTTTTGAACTCTGTTATTTAAATTTACCCCTGACAATTTTGGGAAAATTCCCCATCTCAGGGTCTAAGGGGTTTGTTCACACGCTTATTGCGGGGGATAATTTCGCCCCCAATTTTGCAGTTGGACGGGGGGGGGGGTGGGGAAACGGGGGCCCCCTCAGGGCCCCTGACTTTCATTTCCAGCGGCCAAGTGCTAGTAATTCACTGTCACTTATCCCCCCGGCGATTCGCCGAACGGGGGAGGGGATGTAATCCATAGTTCTCTATAAAAGTGGGTTACCAAAGATGGGGCGTATTTCCAGCCATAAATTCCCCGCAACGGCGCGAAATTACGGGGAAATATTCCCATTTTAGCCTGTGAACATAGCCCAACAGTAAAGAATCCTTTCTATGTTTATGTAGAAACCTTTATTTATCAAGAGTAAGGGTGTCCCCCTTTTTTAGTACAGCCCGGGGGAAAATAAAAATTTGGGGGAGACTCTAATTACCTTTTATTATTTTAAACTATTTTTATTCCCCCCCAACCGTCTTTTCTTTAAAATAAATAACCCTAATTTTAATCTTTTGGGGTTGTAGTCCACCCCAACCTTTATTATTTTGTTTCCCCCTTTGTACTTTTAAGCCACAATTTTTCCGTCATGGTGCCCAAAACGACAAATATTTTATTTTGGTCAAACATGACTTGTTAATGGGAATAATTTCCATCATGGCATCTATCCCCTTTAAAGCACCCCATGTCCTATTTTTCTTGGCAGTGCTGTTGAAGCTGTACAATTTAAATTTCTGTCCCC
>JAODAL010016630.1:0-80112 GCA_025379985.1 Phyllomedusa bahiana | reverse complement strand
AAGGAAATTTGACCCTTGTTTGTATTTTAACTCATACCACGATGGACAAACGAGCAATGTTAGGGAACGGAACATGCCTTTAAGAGTTGAATTCAGAGCTATATTTCTGAATTTTACAAGATCCCCCCAGAAAAATCATGAAGGAAAAAAAATAACAGTTGCAGATCTTGGCATAAATGAAGTGCCCTGCTTTTAGCCAGTGTAATAGCAGTGACGCATGGTGTGATACATTTGTCACATCGGTCAAAGGCAGTGAGAAATTTGAAAAAAATCCAATAAATTCCCTGTAATTTTGCTTAGACATTGGCTAACATTAAACAAAAAAGTGGAAGATGAACCAGCACTCAATCCAGAGATTTAAGGATGATAAAAAGCAGTAAAATGTATTTAGAAATATAAAATCATGTCCAGGAATACAAAAATGTCAGGAATCACTAATGCATTTTGGATTAAAGGAGTTTTCTCATTACAAGCTTTCAGTCTACCTCAGTGTGTCTGGCAGCATAGGATTTTTGAATTCAGGGGCGTGCTTCTTGTCTGCCTCTTTTCCTCCCCCTTCCCCCCTCCTCTCAGCACACAGACAGCTCTCCTCTGTAACTCTGTAACAGCAGGGGGAGGGTGAGGGGGTTTGCTGCCCGAGTTAACCCTGTGTGTGCCTGCCTAGGTCTGTTCCAGGCTCCTGGATCAGCTGTATTGTTAGCTCCACGGAGACAGGAGAGGGCTGATCTATGAGTGTGGAGCCAGAGGTCTTTGAAGCTGTGTATGCTAATAGCAGAGCAGGAGGGATGTAAGTGTTCCTATACCCCCTGACTCAGCATACAAATCTGCACATCTCCAACAACAAACAGACCCTGTCAGAACAGACACAGGGCAGCTGTGAAGTGTTACTATACTCAGGATGTGTCACTAGTACAGCAGAGCATGAAGCATTCACATGCCCCCTGATCTGTATAGTCACAGTTCCACAGACACATCATGATTATAGTAACACACAGGGTCACTGCTGTCAGCCTCACCTCTGCTCTCTTCAATCTGTGTAGAGAACAGGAGGAAGCAGGCACACACAGGGTTAATCCAGGCAGCACAGACACAGAAGCCAGAGCCTTCCCCCTCCCTCCAGAAGCATTCTGTGCAGGAGGGGCTCTCTGCTCTGACCTGTATTCAGAGGCTGATGAGTCATACAGACCTGACAGCCAGTGAGATAAGGATCAACAGGTCGGCTGCTATAGAGATTTGAGAAGCTGATATACTACTACTAACAGGGCTAACTCAAAATCAGTAGGACATTTGTAATGAACATATATTGCAAAGCTGCTTGTTTTTAAAAGATCTTTTAATTAAAACCCAATCATTGTAGCGAGACAACCCCTTTAAGAAGCCTTAGTCATAGCAGTTCACAAGATACATAGGTAATTGTTAAACAGCATCCAGTGGAATTTCAACCAAAATTAATATACCTTATGCCACAAACACTTATAATCCAATAGTTTAAAATGAAATCTTTGTGAAATTTGCTAACATTGCACCATTTTTAAAAAATGAGGGTGTATGTCACTTCTTATCGCTTTATCTTTCCTCTCAATCTTTTCCTTTGTTATTTATAAATATCAGTGTTACAAGTTCAGTTTGTATCAATACAAGTTGTTCCAAACTTAGCTGATAATGCTCTTTAAGGCCGATTGCGCTCGCAATTCCAGCTTGAATAAGGGCCGGGTGCGGGGGGGCGGGGAGGGGCACCATAGACTTGAATTATCCACGGCGCGTATTGCGCCTGGATAATGTGCAGGTGACTTTCTCCCCGCCCGGCGGATTCGCCGTGCGGGAAGGAGCGACGGAATCCACTGTTCTCTATGAGAACTGTGGATTACCGTAATTACTGCGACAGATTGGAGCAGTACTGCAGCACAAATCTGGCGCGCAGTACGGCTCCAATCCGCGGGGAAATAAGCCATGTGAACGGCCCCTAATACAGAATTATGGAAGCTATAAATGCCTTGGATAAAGCTTTCCGGATTTAATTTTGTTCAGAATTTAATTGCATGTAAATAGCCCCTTAAATGAAATGTCCTACTGTGATATGAATCCCTAATGTGCTATTCCACCAAACAGATATTCTTCTAGAAATCTTAACTTAATAAATTACAATTAATGAAGGATTCAATTTCAACCAATGATTTCATTACTGCGTATAGCTGTCAACTATATAGGGGAGAATATTCTGGTGAAAAGAAGGGTGAAATGGAATGGTCACACACATATAGCTTATGGACACTGTACCTACTCCACAAATGACATTTGTATCTTGTTTGCTGTGGTAGTAAAATTGTTTGAATAGCTTACATGCTAAATGGAGCAGATGGTATATGTATTTCCAATATATTCTCCCTGCTGAGACTGACAAGTTATGTCTTTTATTAAGGAACAAATTGACGTCTCAGGTTTATCAGGTGTATACTATGGACAGCAAAAAAAGATAATAAAATAAATATATATATATATATATATTATATATATATATTATATATTATACACACTCACCGGCCACTTTATTAGGTACACCTGTCCAACTGCTCGTTAACACTTAATTTCTAATCAGCCAATCACATGGCGGCAACTCAGTGCATTTAGGCATGTAGACATGGTCAAGGCAATCTCCTGCAGTTAAAACTGAGCATCAGTATGGGGAAGAAAGGTGATTTGAGTGCCTTTGAACGTGGCTGGTTGTTGGTGCCAGAAGGGCTTGGTTGAGTATTTCAGAAACTGCTGATCTCCTGTGATTTTCACGCACAACCATCTCTGGGGTTTTTACAGAAAATGGTCCGAAAAAGAAAAAAACATCCAGTGAGCAGCAGTCCTGTGGGCGGAAATGCCTTGTTGTTTGCCAGAGGTCAAAGGAGAATGGGCAGGACTGGTTCGAAGTGATTGAAAGGCAACAGTGACTCAAATAGCCACCGTTTCAACCAAGGTAGGCAGAAGAGCATCTCTAAACGCACAGTACGGCCCAATTGAGGCAGATGGGCTACGCAGCAGAAGACCACACCGGGACCACTCCTTTCAGCTAAGAACAGGAAACTGAGGCTCCAATTTGCCCAGCTCATCGAAATTGGCAGTTGAAGATTGGGAAAAACGTTTTCCTGGTCTGATGAGTCTCGATTTCTGCTGCGACATTCGGATGGTAGGGTCAGAATTTGGCGTCAACAACATGAAAGCATGGATCCATCCTGCCTTGTATCAACGGTTCAGGTTTGGTAGTGGTGGTTTTTCATGGTGTGGGGAATATTTTCTTGGCACTCTTTGGGCCCCTTGGGTTTACCAATTGGCATCATTGCAAACCTTGTGGAATCTTGCCACGAAAAAATTGAGGCGGGTTCTGAAGGCAAAAGGGGGTCCAACCCGTTAAACTAGCATGGTGTACCTAATAAGTGGCCGGTGGTGTTATTTATATTATATATATATATATATTATATATATATATATATATATATATATATATATATATATATATATATATTTTATTTTTCATATTTATTTTTTTATTATTTTTTTTTTTTTAGTCTACAATAATTGAAATAAATTGGTTAATGTCTACTTTTAACCCAATCCTCCTCCACCAGGCCTATTTTGTCCTCAAGGACCAAGCATTTTTTTTAGTTTTTAGGAATCATAACTTTTTTAGCAGAATGCCTTGTATTTTTTACCATTTTGGGGTATATGCAACTTATTAATTAACTTTCATGAACTGTCTCTGGGGGAAATGGAAACAGCAATTTTGTCATTGTTTCTTACACTGTAATTTTTTTGTTTACTATGCTGTATAATTAACGTTACTGCAACAGGTGTCCCCGCGACCCCCGTGTCGGGTCGCGGGCACACCTGCACCTCGCCGGCATCCTCAGCTGCTGGTGGCGCCGAAGCCCAGTACTCCAGCGGTGGACACGCCCGCAGCTCTGATCACTTACCTCGCCGCGCGCTCCTGCTGCTGGCCGGGTGCGCGCTCGCCCCCTAGGGAGCGCGTGCGGTACTGCAGCTAAATTTAAAGGGACAGCGCGTGGGTGATTAGTTTCACCAGCCGCTGGTCCTATTTAAATCCTGCCTCTCCCTAATCACCTTGCCGAATCGATAGTGCCCCGAGCCTAGAGAGGAAGCGTTCCATTGTGTCTAGTTGCCGTTTCTGTGTACCATATCTTTCTGCCTCCGTCCCTCGACCACGAACCTTTGCTGCCTGTCCTGACCTTTCTGCCTGTCCCCGACTACGAGCCTGCTCTACGATTTTGTACCACGCTGCACCTGGGTCGCCATCACAAGCAAGTCACGTCAAGGGATTTGCGACCCTGGTAGCAATCCGCCGCAGCAAGTCCATACGCTTTGCGGCGGGCTCTGGTGAAAACCCGGGCCTCTAGATTCCGCTCCTAGCGTGGCTATCACCATCGCTTGTGGTGGTCCAGAGTATCCACTACCACTCACCGTTATAGTTACCTTTATTCTGTGGGCTGGTTTCTCACCTGACACGCCAATGTTCATCCATTTAAAGAAGCACAAAATGTAACTCATCAGAGAAGGCAACACTTTACCAATCAGTGGAGGTCCTTTTCCGATACTGCTGTAAAAATGAAGCTTTTTCCTCTGATGCAACTTTGCAGCTGCGGTGCAGTGACCATCTGTCGGAGCTGCATATAAAGTCAGGATCACTGTTCTGTTGTTTTACACACACATCTAGTAGCCCCCTGGTTCATTTTGGTGGTAAGCTGCTCCATTGTAGCATGTCAGCCCATTATGGCCTGTGATTGGCTGCACCTGTCACATATCTGTCTCTTCCTCTCAAACCGCAAGCCTGCAGACTACACCAAAATGTAAACAGGGTGGTGGTGATGACTGCTGCCAACCGTCTGCTGCCCTTGGCAAACACCCTTAGGCCATGTTCACACGGCTTAAAATGGGCCGTATTTCGGTCCGTAATTACGCGCCAAAGTGCGCAAATTACGGGCTGAAAACGGCCTATTCATTACGGTAATCCATAGTTCTCATAGAGAACTTTGGATTACGTCTCCTCTCCCTGCTCGGTGAATCCCCCGGGCAGGGAGTAAAGTGACATGTGATTTACCCGGGGCGTATCCGCGCCGCTGTTAATGCAAGTCAATGGGGGCCCGGCGAAGTGCCGGCCCCCCGCTCACTCCCCCGCTCCCGCCCCGCCCCTGTCCACACAGCGTAATTGCGGGGCGTAATTACTTCCCGCAGTTAAGCTGTGTGAACATAGCCTTAGAGTCATTTATTAATTGCGGGGAGAGGTGCAGTGTTTATAGCAGGTTGCAACATGTTGCTCAAGGAAAACTCCGGCTTTTACTCGCGACACTTATGCACAGTTTAAACCAGAAGTTTACATACACTATATAAAAAGACACATAAAGCATATTTTTTTCACCCATCTGACATGAAATCAGAATAAACCTTACCTGTTTTAGGTCAATTAGGATTATTTAGATTTGACATATGCCAGAATATTGAGAGAGATAAAAATTAAGGCATTTTTATTACTTTCTACAAAGTGAAAAGATTACATACATTTCATTAGTATTTGGTAGCATTGCCCTTAAACTGTATGACTTGGGTCAAGCATTTTGGATATCCTTCCACAAGCTTCTCACAATAGTTAGTAGGAATTTTGGCCCATTCCCCCTGGGCAGAAACTGGTATAAACTGAGCCATGTTTGTAGGTTTGCTTGCTTGCACCTGCCTTTTCAGCTTTGCCCATACATTTTCAATATGATTGAGATCAGGGCTTTGTTATGGCCACTCAAAAACATTGACTTGGTTATTCTTAAGTCACTTTGTAACCAGTATGGCAGTAGGCTTCAAGTCATTGTCCATTTGAAGGACCCATTTCTGGCCAAGCTTTCACTTCTTGGTTGATGACTCTTGAGATGTTGCTTCAGTATTGCCACATAATCTTCTTTCCTCATGATGCCATCTATGCATCTACTTGTGCCATCTAGTGCACCAGTCCTGTCTTCAACAAAAAAGCCCACAACATGATGCTGTCATCCTCGTGTTTCACAGTTTGATGGTGTTCTTAGGCTTCCAAGCTTCTTCCTTTTTCCTATAAATGTAACAATGGTCATTATGGTCAAACAGTTCAATTTTAGTTTTGTTAGACCACAGGATATGTCTCCAAAAATGTAGGTCTTTGTTCCTGTGTGCATTTGCAAAACATTAATCTGGCTTTTATATGTTTCTTTTGGAATAATGGCTTCTTCCTGGCAGCGTTGTCTTCAGCACAGTCTTACCAGCCTTCCGCCAGCATCTTCATTAGGTCTTTTGCTTTTGTTCTTGGGTTAATATTCACATGTTCGACCAAAGCACTTTCATCTCTGTGACACAGAAATCATCTCTTTCATGAGCAGTATGATGGTTGGATATTCCCATCTTGTTTGTACTTGCATATTATTGTTTGAACAAATGAATGAGGCACCTTTAGGTATCTGAAAATTGCACCCAAGGATGATCCAGACTTGTGCAAGCCCACAATTCTCTTCCTTATATGTTGAGTGATTTCATTAGACTTTCCTATGATGTTACACACAGAAGCAGTGTATTTCTGGTGTGCAATTTCCAGATACATGAAGATACATCCACAGGTGTATCTCTAGCTCAGATGTTACCAATAAACCAGAATAAATCAGAAGCTTCAAAAGGTATGACATCATCATATGGACTGTCCCAAATTGTTTAAAGTCATAGTAATCCTAATGTATGTAAACGTTTGACTTTGCAGAAGATAATAAAAATGCCTTAAAAATGTTTCTCTCATTATTCTGGTATTTGGCAAATATAAATAATTTTGGTACCTAATTGACCTAAAACAGGTAAGGTTTATTGTGATGTCATGTCAGATAGTGAGAAAAACATGCATATGTGTCTTTTTATATAGTGTTTGTAAACTTCTGGTTAAAATTGTACATTACATCTCTTTCAACAGGACACCAGGCAAGAAAACATTGCTCCCAAACAGCCACATTTCTATTGCGGTGACTTGTTCCGGTCAGCCCCAGATTTGATCCCAACCTTCTCAGTAGCCTCTCTGTATGTATTCTCCTATGGTACAGTGGTCATGCCCAGGGGGGCCTTTCTTCAGGCCTCTTAGTGCACTACCCACAAATATCTATAAGAGCCTACTCTCTCTGGAGGTTTCGTTCCTTAACCCCTTAAAGACCCGGCGTTTTTTTTTTTTTTTGGTGACACGTTCGTTTTTCCCTCCACGCCTTCTGAAAGCCATAACTTTTTTATTTTTCCACCTACATATACATATGAGGGCTTTTATTTTGCGGAACAAGATGTACTTTCTAAAGGTGTTATTCACTGTACTATAGAATATACTGGGAAACCTCAAAAAAATTCCAAGTGGGACGAATTGTGAATTTTTTTTTATTTTCGCCAAGTTTCTGGGTGTTTTGCTTTTACGGCGTCCAATCTTGGGTAAATATAATGTGTTATCTGTATTCTACAGGTTGTTCCACATCCGGAAATACCAAAAATGTAGGGTTACCTTTATCTTTTGGTACCGTGAAAAAAATTCCAAACATTCTCTATTTTTGAAATTTGCGCCGCGGCGCCATTTTTTGCGGCCAATAACTTTTTTGTACTAACACCTACGGAAGTCAGTGAGTGTACATTTTTTGCGGGCTGAAGTGTAATTTTTATCGCTAGCAGTTTGGAATGCATGCGACTTTTTTGATCACTTTTATTCCATTTTTTTGAGTGACGTAAAATTTACCAAAAAAAGCAATTTGGCGTTTGGAATTTTTTTTCTTCTACGGTGTTCAGCGTACGGGATAAATGATGTTATAGTTTTATAGATCGGACTTTTTCGGACACGGAAATACCAAACATGTGTAACTTTTTCATTATTTTAATGATTTTATATGTAAAATGGGGAAAGGGGGGTGATTTGAACTTTTAATCCTTTTTTTTTGTACTTTAAAACTTTATTTATTTATTTTTTTCACTGTAACATTTAGTCCCCCTATGGTGCTTGACCACTAGAGGGCGCGATTGTTAATACAGCCTAATGCATTGCATAGGCAATGCCTTAGGGTGTACAAAGATGGCGGTTTCCCCACTTCCCGTCTACGGCCGGAAGTGTGGCAAACCGGGAAATGTAAGTGACGGGAGCCTTCACAGGGCTCCTCACTGCCGTGTCCGGTTGTCGGATCGCCGCAGCTATGCACGGCACGGATCGTCATTCAGTCAGATGCCGCGGCCATCTTTGCCGCGGTGTCTGACGGGTTAAACAGCGCCAGCGGGCGACGCCACCCGCCGGCGATGTTACTGCCGGGTGTTAGTGGAGATCAGCCGCTAACACCGGTGGCTGTGCGGGGGGTCGCGGAGCGCAAAGCCCCTTAGCGGCCCTGGGACATACTCATACGTCCAGGGTCGTTAAGGGGTTAAGAGCAATTTTCGCACAAGTCATCTGGCTCCAGCTTGCATTACAGATGTTCCTTTTCTTTCCCCTTCTGTTCCTTGGCTTACGATGAGTGGAGTGTCTTCACAGGGCTGTACTAACTCTCTCTGGCAGATAGGTAGCATTCTCTTTAGTGCCATGTCTCTTATTCTGTGAGATGCTGTAATTTTAAAGTATTTAATGCTCAAATCTGGTAGTTTTCAGCCAGAAAAAAGTCCAGCTTTTCGTGAAAACAGTCTGTTTAATTCATGACCCGCCCACCTCACAACTGATTAAACTATTTATTTGAATAGGTAGAAACATGTGAACAAGTGACAGGTGGACGGGACTAGCCTTGGGTGGGTGGGGCTAACACCTGCTCATGAATAAGCTGGACTCTTTTCTGACTGAAAACTGCCAGATTTGAGCATTAAATACACTATAACTACTACATCTTATAGAATAAGGGACATGGCACTGGAACAGAGCCAGGACGATGGGTAGGCGAACAGAGGCCGTTGCCTAGGGCGCCTCCCTCTGCCTGCCATTAGGGGCGCAGGCATGGAGCCGGCTCAGGAACTGAGCCAGCTCCATACATGGCAGCTCCCTGCTGTATCTCTATACAGCAGAGAGCAGAGCGATTTACTTCCACCCCCCTCCTTCCTCCCGGCGCCAGGAAGGGGAGGTGACAGGGGCGGCCATGCATTGGTGGCAGTGACTAAGGAGAGACAAATGTTAGGAGAGATTATGATCCATCTCTCCTAACATGTCTGCTCCCTGTGACAGTTTCCTGTCACATGATAATCCAGTGTATGCTGGGAAGAGTGGGCGGAGCTTCTTCCCCCTGTCCTCAGTGGAGCACAGGCACAGCAAGTTCTCAGTGAGCCCCACAGAATAGGTGAGTGGTTACTGTGTGTGGGGTGGGGGAGAAGAGCTAAAGGGAGGGGGGATGTGGTGTGTGGGGGGAGCTACAGTGAGGGGGGGGTGTAGTGTGTGAGGGGGGGCTCTAGAGTGGAGGGGGCTACAGTGAGGGGGGGCTGTGGTGTGTGAGGGGGCTACAGTGATGGGGGGCTGTGGTGTGTGAGGGGGGCTACAGTGAGGGGGGCTGTGGTGTGTGAGGGAGGCTACAGTGAGGGGGGCTGTGGTGTGTGAGGGGAGGCTGTGGTGTGTGAGGGGAGGCTACAGTGAGGGGGGGCTGTGGTGTGTGAGGGGAGGCTACAGTGTGGGGGGGGCTGTGGTGTGTGAGGGGAGGCTACAGTGAGGGGGGCTGTGGTGTGTGAGGGGAGGCTACAGTGTGGGGGGGGGGTGTGAGGGGGGAGGCTGTAGTGTGAGAGGGGCGGCTGTGTGTCGGAGTTGTGTTTTTTTTTTCCATTCCGCCTAGCTTGGGCCCCTCCCCCCCCGTCCCTGCACTGGAAACAGCATGTCTGTCACAAGCTTGTGCTGTCCTCAGCAAGGGGGGGCATAACCTATGTGACAGGTTCTCTTTAAGCTCATTGCCAATGTACTCTCACTGACTTCTTGCTACTTAAAGGGGTTGTCTAACTACAAGGACTGATTTTTATGTTTTGAATAGAACAGCAGCCGTGAGTTAACAGGAGCATCCAGCAGATAAGTATGAGTCTTAGCTTCTGTTTTTACTCATACTCTGATGGATAAATAAGTGTTGTTAGGGCCTGGAACACACCTTTACTGTATTAGCATATACAGGAGTATATCAATATATTACTAAGTGTAAAAAAGTGTAAAAAAATTTTTTTTAAATAAATTAAAAAAAATTTTAAAAAAAAAAAAAAAAAATAATGTTTTAAAAAAAAAAAATAGGGAAAAAAAAGGAAAAAAAATTAAATTTTAGGGCCACAAAAATTTTTTTTTTTTTTTTTTTTTTTTTTTTGGAAATAAAAGGGTAAAAAATTTTTTAAAAAACCCGTAAATTTTTTTTATTTTTTGCAAAAAAAAAAAATTTTAAAAAATGATTTAAACCAAATCCCCCCCCCCCAAAAAAAATATTTCCTTTTAAAAACCAAAAAATAAAAAATGGAAAAAAAAATTTTATTAAAGGCCAATTTAAAAAAAGGGGGGGGGAAAAAAAAGTTTTCAATTTAAAAAAACTTTTTATAAAAATAAATTAAAACATCTATATAAAAAATTAAAAAAAAAAAAAAAAAACCCACCAAAATTTTTTGGGGAAAAAAAAATTTTATATTTAGTAAAACTGAGCCTAAAAAAAAACCCCTTTCCCAAAATTTTTATTTTTTGGGCCAAAAATTCCGGGGTTTAAAACTTAACACAAAATTTTATGAAATTTAAAAACTTTCTAATCCATGGTTTTCATAAAAAAATTTTATATTAAAAAAACCCCAATAAAAACCCCCTTCTCAATTTTTGCCATTAAAAAAATAAAAATTCCTAAAAATTAAAACATGTGGGAAAAAAAAACCCCTTTGAAAACCTTCCTTAACTTTTTTTTTTACCTCTTAAACCCCTTTTTCCCCTTTCAATTTAAAACACCAAAAAAAAAAAAAAAAAAAAAAAAAACCCCCCAAAAAAAAAAAAAAAAATTAAAAAAAAAATTTTTTATAAAAAAAAAAAAAAAATTTATATTTAAAATAAAAAAAATTTAAAATTAAAAATTTTTATAAAAAAAATTTATTATAAAAAAATTTTTAATATTAAAAAAAATTTTTAAAAATTTTTTTTTTTTAAATTTTTTTTTTTTTTAAATTTTTTTTTGTTTTTTTGCCCAAAAAATTTTTTTTAAAAAAAATAAATTTTAAATCGTTTTTTTTTTAAAAGTGGATCTTTTATTTTACTGGGGGCAATCGGGTTTTTTTAAATTTGGGGCTCCCCTGAAAATAACACTTGGTTTTAGGAATAATAGAGTTAGTAGGGATCGGTTTCAGCAAAGGGCCAATGCTTGCATAACAAGCTTTTTTTTTTTTTTTGAGCTGTATTGTATTTAGTGAATAAGGTGCATTTTGGAAAACCCTTGATTTTGGGGTCCCCTTGGGGTTAACCCCCGACATTCCTTTTGAGTTAATGCATTAGTTCTCGTAAATTTCTCATTTATCAGCTAACGGATAATTTTTTTTTTAACCTATTCTTCAAATTTTCCCCGTTGTTTATATTTAAAGTTATAGGGGCGTTCTTCGCATTCTCCCCATCGAAATTAAGCAAGGGCGGTGATGACACTTTTAAAGTCTATAAGCTTTTTATATCAACGGCCTTAAAAAATCTCTGTGACAAAAATCTCAGCCCTCTTAGTGATTTTTTTTAAAGGGCTAAAAATTCTATTGAATCTTGATTAACGTGGGAACAAAGGAAAGACCCCAACAATTATTTTTTAAGTGATTACAAAATTTTTTTTTGGGGTAGCTGCATCCTAATATTTTAGAATTGATTTTTTCTATTTTTTGAGCCATTTTGAGGTTTTATTGACCATATCAGGTTTTTTTTGAAATAACTTTTTCAAGTATGGGAAAATTTTTTTTGGCAACAAAAGCGGAACGGGGGATGGGGGGCCAAAATGGTTCCCGTTTTGCCAAACCCCTTCATATCGTTTGAAAAGGAGTACATTTATTCTAGCATATATTTTCATAAAATTTTTGTCTATAAAAAAAAAAATTTTCGCGACTTTTTTAATTGGGGGGGACCTGTAGGAGATTTTTAAAAATTTTGTAAAAACTTAAATATTTTGTTGGGGCTTTCCTTTGTTCCCAGTTAATCAAGATTCAAAAGAATTTTTAGAACTTAAAATCCCAAGGGGGGAGAGTTTTGTCACAGAGATTTTTTTTTAAAAGGGTTGATATAAAATAGCTTTATGACTTTAAAAGTGCTCATCACTGCCCCTTGGGTTAAGGGTAACCTTTTTTGTCAATGAGGAAATGCGTAAAAACTGCTCTGAAAAATTTAAATAAAAAAAAACGGGGGGGGGGGAATATCTTGAAGAATGGTTAACAAAAAAATTATCCGGGTTTAGTGATAAATGATGCAAAAACGAGAAAATAATGCATTAACTCAACGGAATTCTGGGGTTAAGCCAAGGGGTCCCAAAAAACAAGGGTTCTCGAAATGCACCCTTCCCCCTAAAACAATACAGCTCATAAAAAAAAAAAACTTTTATGCAAGCATTGGCCCTTTGCTGAAAAAGCGATCCCCATCTAAGCTCTATTTTTCCTGACAAACCAAATTTAAATTTTTAGGAGGCCCCAAAAACTCAAAAATGATTGCACCCCGGGAAAATAAAAAATCCCCCCCTTTTGAAAAAATACGATTGTGATACGTTCACAAAAGAAAGAAAGGCAGTTCTTTGTGTGGGCAGTGGATGTTATTGTTGCCGCAGCATTATAGAAACCTCAAGCTTTTATTCTAATACTACGAAGGAAACATTTCTCATAAAAAACCTTTGAACTGTAACAGTTCCTTTGTAATATACCTCATTCAATGTTGTTGCGGACTGCAATACATTGGTAGAACAAAGTGTCCCTTGCACATTAGACTGAATGGTCATCGTGCTAGTACAAAGAAGAAGGATATGAGACAGGGTGTCTCGCGTCATTTACATGAGGTTCATGACGGAGATTTTTCTCTAATTACGATTTTACCAATAGAACAAATCCCTGAATCGTGTCAGAATAGGTTCCAAACCTTGCAGCGCAAAGAAATCTTCTGGATGTTTAAGATGAGAACGATACATCCAGAGGGTTTGAATGAGGTAACAGAAACCGTAATTGTATAAGGATGGTATACAGCAAGAGGTGTTTTATTTTACTCAGGCATAGTTTCATTATCTTTTTAGGTATATTTTTATTCTGTTTTTAATGTTCTAATATAATTGTAGATTATGGCTAATCTTATTGAGTTTTTTATATATATAGTTTTTTATGAATATCACTATGGATATAAGAAAGATTTTGTGTGAATGCATCATAATAGTATCGTGTGTAAGTTCCCTATACACTCCCTGTGTTAATTAGTGTGTCTCCTATTAACCAATGAGACAAATCTGTGGAGCAATGGTTTTAGTATTTAGAGCTCAGTTTTTGGACTGGCAACATACCCCTGAGGAAGCGCTATTGTAAGAGCGAAACGCTAATAGCGTCGGGTTTATACAGGCTTATTTTTTTAAGAAACTTGTTTTATATGGCATGTCTTATGTGGTCCACATTTTATTTTCTATAATAAAGTTTTTCTTAAATTGAAAACTTTAATCCATCCCTTTTTTCCCTATGAGCACTTGGCGCTGGTATAGTATTATGTTCCCTTCCTTTTTCTATTTTTGGTTTTATATTTGACCCGATTCCAAAGGATCTGGGGTTGAAGGGATTGCACAGCTGCCGTGCTGAACTATATGGAGTGACTACCCTCATCATTTTCCATTGGTGATATTGAGTGTTGTGCCTTCTGCACAACCTGAACAGGTATAGTGCAATTGCCTGTTATCTGTGTTTGCCTATAACCATCTTCACTATCGTGCGCCTGTCTATTTTTCCTTTTTATATGCATCTTTTCATATCGCTACATTGCTTAAAAATAAAAAAGTTATGACTGTTTAAATGCAGGGTGGTAAAAACAAAATAATTTGTTCGGTCATTGAGGCCTTTTCAGGACAAATAATGGGCGACATGTATGAAAGGGGTTGGTGCCAATATTCTGGCATGATTTGTGGCAAAGAACTGTTGTTGCCCCTGTCCAACATATTTTTAAAAAGGTCTTTTGCTGAAACATGACAAACGTCTGACATCCTCGACAGCTTTGTATGTGCCAAATCTTAGGGGACATGTCGCACCAGGTTCATAAGATTAGACACATTTATGAATGTGGCTCGACAGAATTTAGTGCAAAAGTGTCGGATTAATCCATACCAATTTCATAGAGGCATAGAAAATAACTGAAGGTTTGTAAATCAGAGCTTTCATTTCATAGAGAGTAGTGTTGAGCGATTATTATCGACAAAGTTGAAATCGGCACAGTTTTTATGTTGATCAAAATTTTTAGATCATGCGATAATTTAGGTTAAAATCTGTGCATCATCTATTAATATCACGCCATTTTTGGCGCTTCCTGTCATTTTGGCAGCCAGCAGATCAGCTGACAGAATAGAGCAGGGTGAGATGTGTGTGCGACGTCATGACTGGGATGTGTATGGTTGCGATTGGCTGGAAAAATCACATGACCTCGTTTTACATAGAACAGCCCTTCCTGTTCATGATCAGTGTCTGTCAGCGTCTCATAGCAGTAGGATGTGCGCTCTGCCTGTGTCCAAACAGCTCAGCGAAATTATTCTATTTTTTCACAGAGAAAGCTCTACTGTTAGCTGTGATCCTTACAACTTAGTTAGATCAGAGATTTGAAGATTTTATGTAGTTAGCTAGAGAATTTTAAAGGAGCATCTACTGCTGTAAAGTCACAGAGGGTAGCGGGGGGGGGAGGGGGTCCCGCGGGCGAACACAGACAGGCTCTATAAAGAATACTGGGTACAGTTCACCAAGACTTAGTGTAGACATTGCACTGCAATAGCTTTATTATTAACAGTTTTCTATAGTAGGATACACATCTTTTCTAGTAACTGCAGGTCTCTTTGTTAGGTGCAAAACTCCACTTTTATTATTAGTATACATTTCAGATAGGTGTTCTTTTTCAATTTTGCCCATTCCAGCCTTGTTGATATAGCTAACTTGCAGTTAAATTAGAATCCAGCAATTTTGTAGTCAGCACAGGTTGATAGGTGCTAAAAATACCTTTTATTATCCGAATACATTTCAGATACGTGTTTTTTCACTTTGGCGCACTACAGCTTTGTTCATTAAGGCACCTTGCACTTAAATGTGAATACAGCAATTTTGTAGTCACCACAGGTGAATTGAAAGGTGCCAAAAATACCTTTATTATCCGAATACATTTCAGATACGTGTTTTTTCACTTTGGCGCACTACAGCCTTGTTCATTGAGGCACCTTGCACTTAAATGTGAATACAGCAATTTTGTAATCACCACAGGTGAATTGAAAGGTGCCAAAAATACCTTTTATTATCCGAATACATTTCAGATACGTGTTTTTTCACTTTGGCGCACTACAGCTTTGTTCATTGAGGCACCTTGCACTTAAATGTGAATACAGCAATTTTGTAGTCACCACAGGTGAATTGAAAGGTGCCAAAAATACCTTTTAATATCCGAATACATCTGGGGTCATGCAGGTTTGGGGCTCATGCTGTGGCCCAGGACAGGTATATTCAATGTCCGTTGAAACTAAAATGGTGGTTGAAAGACTCCTTTTTCCGGCACTTTTTAAATGTGGGGGTCATGCAGGTTTGGGGCTCATGCTGTGGCCCAGGACAGGGATAGTCTATGTCCAGTGAAACTAAAATGGTGGTTCAAAGACTCCTTTTTCCGGCACTTTTTAATCTGTGGGTCATGCAAGTTTGGGGCACATGCTGTGGCCCAGGACAGGGATAGTCTATGTCCAGTGAAACTAAAATGGTGGTTCAAAGACTCCTTTTTCCGGCACTTTTTAATCTGTACTTCATGCAGGTTTGGGGCTCATGCTGTGGCCCAGAACAGGGATAGTCTATGTCCAGTGAAACTAAAATGGTGGTTTAAAGACTCCTTTTTCCGGCACTTTTTAATCTGGGGGTCATGCAGGTTTGGGGCTCATGCTGTGGCCCAGGACAGGTATAGTCAATGTCCAGTTCAACTAAAATGGTGGTTCAAAGACTCCTATTTCCGGCACTTTTTAATTTGGGGGTCAGACAGGTTTAATGATCATACTGCGGTCCACAACAGGTCTAGTCAATGTCCAGTTCAACTAAAATGGTGGTTGAAAGACTCCTTTTTCCAGCACTTTTTAATCTGGGGTCATGCAGGTTTGGGGCTCATGCTGGTTCAAATCATACTGCCTTCTGGCACTTTTTAATTTGTGGGCGATGCAGGTTTAAGGGTCATGCTGTGGTACAAGACAGGGATAGTGAATGGTGTGTGACTTTTTTTCTGTGGCTTTTATAACCTAAGTGTGTTGCCTAAGATGTAGCACGTATCCATTTGACTGTTGTGGATTTTAATTCCAGCTTCTCCAGCCCTGTTTGGGTGTAAGAATGAAGGTGTTGTTGCTCTCCCATAGACTTTAATGGTCATGGGTGTAATTTACATCGACCACGAATATCTTGTCGATGAGGGCGTGTAACGTAATCGCTCAACACTAATAGAGAGTTCGAAAAAAAAAAGCTGAGTTTGTTTTGGGTTGCTTTTGGCAACAAAGACAGTCTTACTGCCAGACAGTTTTCATACATAAAGCCCTAAATGTTTTTTTTTCCTTCTTACAAAATGTTAAAGTGCAGCTTTAACTAGCATATTTTTCTGGCATTTTTTCATGGATTTATTAAATTGATTTTCTGTTTGTGTTTCTGTTTTTTACATTATTTCGGTTATTACTGTTTTTTACTCTAGGTACACGATTTTTACTAGTTTTTTTCCCATAGGCTGCTCTTTTAGACCTGAAAAATACTTGAAAAATGCTTGTTAAATAGATAAATTGAAAAAGGGGCTCTAAAACACTTCTGAAAAGCACAATGACATTCATAGTGATTTTTATAAGCATCAAAAGGATGCCTTAGGAAATTTTTTTTATAGTAATATGAATAGTCTAATGAAATCCAAGTGCCTTATGTTCAGTGTTTGTGCTTACATTATTTTCATCTTTATATGCAATTCACATTTTTTAGAAATGTGCACCGATGTGTTTTACACAAGATTTTGTAATGTGTCACTTAATGGAAAATTAAAATGGAAAGGTTTTTCCCTTTTTTCATCGGGTTCAAAAAAAATGTAAAAACTGAATTCAACCTATCACTGTTATCCTATCAAATGGATGCAAGTAACCCCTTTATAGCACTTTTGATCCAATTTAAATTTTTTTTAGGGAAAAAAATTAAATTTGACCCATTAATGTGTTTTAATTTGTATGTACGGTGGGAGATAGTAAACCCCTCGGCCCACCCAAGGGATGGCGTAACCCAACCCCGGGGAGCCTTTTAATAGGTCCCGGTTTCACCAGAGCCCGCCGCAAAGGGGGAGGGACTGCTGCCGGGGGGGGTCACCGGTCGTACCCCTGACGTGACTTGTTTTCGGAGGCAGCGAGGTGTACGGGGGAAAAAATCCAGGCAGCTATAGTGGGGGACAGGGGGAAAGTCAGGACAGGGGGTATGGTTCGGGGCCTGGAAGGCAGAAGGTCGGGCAGGCGGCAAGATTCGTGGTCAGGAACGGACAACGGTACGGTACACTAATCAGACAAGACTCGGGAACGCTTTCTTATGGGCTAATGGCACTAAAGATCCGGCAGGGTCCCCAGGAAGGGGTAAGTTTAAAAATGGGGGCAGTGCCCGGGCAATGCCAATTACCGGTCCGGCCCTTTAAATTTAACACTCCCGGGTGCGCGCGCGCCCTTGGAGGCGGGACCGCTCGCGCCGAGGACAGAGCCTGGCAGGAGCGCGGCGGGTAGTCGCCCCCAAGGAGCGGGGAAGAGCGCACCTGCGCCCCAAAATGCGGACGCGGCGCCGCTCGGTTTTTAGGGGCACGGTTGCCCTGCACCCGGGGCGAGGGTTGCAGGGGCAAACCGTGACAGTACCCCCCCTTGGCCCCCCCCTCTTTCAGGACTGAAGGGAATTTTGGATAAAATTCGGTCCCGAATTTCTCCTTTGGCTCCCAAGACCTCTCCTCGGGCCCCCAAACCCCTTCCAATCAACGAGGAAAAAACCCTTTCCCCCTATTCTCCTTATACCCAAGATCTCTTTGACCACAAAGCGTTAGAGGCCCCCGGCCCCCCCCCCAAAAAGGAGGGCTATTTTCGAGAAAATGGTTAAACCAGAGGTTTGAGAGGGAAAAAATAAAGGAATTTTTGGAATGCGCATGGGAAAGGGGGGAGCCTGAGTTTTTAGGCCACCGGGGTTTATGCGTTTTAAACACTTCGAATGGACCCCCGAAGTGGGCCCCAAATTTTTTTAATTGGAATTTTAAAGGGGGACAAATTGGGCCCACAACCACACTTACCCCGGGGAAAAAACTGGGGGAGAACTCCTTGCTTACTCCCGGTTTAGTGGTTTTAGAAGCTCAAAGCAGGACTGGCGAGTCAGGGCCCCAAAAACTTTTTATCCGGACCAAGTATCACTACTGGGGCCCTCGACAGGGATGCTAAAGGGAGAGGTGGCGGGGGTCCCACTGTCACAAGTAAAGGGGGAGGCACCCGGGGCTCAGAATCTAGGGATTGTACGAGAACTCCGCCCAAAGAAAGCAAGTGGACCATCTCCTGCGGGCCCGAGACGAAGTGGCGAAATAATTTCCCAGGACCCGTTTTACCCTCTTACCCGACCTTCATCTGGGGGGGGTAACCCCAGGGGAAGTCGAGCTTCACCCCGGATTGGGAACAAAGGGACCGCCAGAATCAGAAACAAATTGGGCCCCCCCCGATCCGAGAAATTTTCAGGGAACCCTGCAGACGAAAAAAGTGGGGAAAAAAAAGATTAGCCAGGCGGGGGCAAGCCAAAAGGGACAAAATGCGCCATTTTCGAAAACCGGTCCGTAACCACCCAGATGACAGTGTTACCAGAAGAGGGAGGGAGGTCGGTTACGTGTGACCAGGGACTGGTGGGGATGGGCAGGGGATGCAGAAATCCCGCTGGTTTGTGACGAGGTGTCTTATTACGGGCACAGGTGATGCAGGACTCGACAACTCCTTGACATCCCTGGCGAGGTCCGGCCACCAATAGAACTGGGAGACAAGAAGGCAAGTCTTACGGGCACCAGGATGTCCGGCCAACAAAGAACAATGTCCCCACTTCAAGACTTTTCTTCGGAGCATGGGACCCACGTATGTTCTCCCTGGCGGGACCTTCTGGAGGTCAACAGGAGCTGCGGAGACAAGACGCTCAGGGGGTATAATGTGTTCTGGGGCCACTCCTTCGCCGAACACATCAGCAGCACACGAGAGGGCATCAGCCTTGACATTCTTTCCCGCGGGACGGAAGTGGATCTGGAAATTAAATCGGGAAAAAATAGAGACCACCTGGCATGGCGTGGATTAAGTCGTTGGGCAGACTGGAGATATTGAAGGTTTTTTATGGTCTGAATAGATACAGATGGGATGCCTGACACCGTCTAGCAGATACCGCCATTCTTCTAACACCAGTTTAATGGCCAGTAGCTCCCGATCCCCCATAGTATAATTCCTCTCCGCCGGTGAGAACGTCTTGGAGTAGAACCCACAAGTGACCGTCTTGCACGCCGGCCCCTTTTGCGTGAGGATCACTCCAACCCCAACAGAGGAGGCGTCCACGTCTAGCGAAAAAGGCTTAGCAGGATCTGGTCGCGCCAGGATAGAAGCAGAGGCAAAAGCATTTTTTAACTTAGAGAATGCCCCCTCAGCTTTGGGTGGCCAACTTCTAGGGTTGGAGTTCTTCTTAGTGAGAGCCACGGGGCCACCAGCGTGGAGAAGTGTGGAATAAACTGCCGATAGTAGTTACAAAAGCCTAAAAAACGTTGTATGGCCCGAAGACCTACTTGGCATGGCCATTGCAGAACGGCAGATAGTTTCGCTGGGTCCATCCATAAGCCTTTTTCAGAGATGACGTAGCCCAGAAATGGTAGACTCGTCTGGTTAAAGAGATATTTCCCCAGCTTGGCGTACTGGTGATTGGCTCGAAGGCGTCTCAACACTAGGCGGACATGAAGTTGGTGCGTCTCCAGGTTGGGCGAGTATATCAAGATATCGTCCAAGTAGACCACAACACAGGTGTAAAAGGAGATCCTGAAAATATCATTTATGAAGTCCTGGAAGACGGTCGGGGCATTGCACACCCCAAAGGGCATGACCAAGTATTAAAAAGTGTCCATCCCTTGTGTTAAAAGCCGTTTTCCATTCGTCTCCTTTTCGGATGCAGACCAGATTGTAGGCCCCCCTGCAGATCCAGCTTGGAAAAGATCTTCGCCCCCCGCAGGCGATCGAAGAGTTCAGTGATCAGGGGTAGAGGGTAACGATTCTTTACCATGATTTTAGGAAGACCCCGGTAGTCAATGCAGGGCCGTAGGAGCCATCTTCTTTTCAATAAGAAAAATCACGTACCGCGGAAAAGGTTGCCTCGGGAGGGCCTGAGCCCTCGAAATGGAGAGCGTTAATTTCCTGCCCTGGGGAGGACTGGTACCGCAGTAGGTCAATGGGACATCCTATGGCCGATGGGGGAGGAAGGGCCCTCTGCTTTTTTCTCCGAGAAGACTTTGACGAACTTTTGGGGGTGTCGAACGAAGCTGGGAAACCCCGGGTGATTTTCCACAAACAACTACTCAAGCAGCTTGGCCCCCAGCGGGTTACTTCTCCAGACATCCAATCCAGAGTAGGGGAGTGGAGCCGCAGCCACGGAAGTCCCAGGAGAACTGCTGAAGAAGAGCGGGGCAACACGAAGAAAGTAATCTCCTTATGCAGAACTCCGACACGGAGAGTCAGCAGCCGGGTGATATACTGTACGGTATCACTTAAAAGTTCTCCGCTGACCGAAGAGATGACCAGTGACTTTCCAGACGGACCACCGGTAGGTGGTATTGTGACACCAAGGACTGGTGGATAAAATTCCCGACTGAGCCCGAATCCAGAAAGGCATAAACCTGGAACGAGAGTCCGGAGTCTGCTATGACTTGGACCGGCATTGTGAGATGTGGAGAGGAGCAATTTGCACCTAGGGCCATCTCTCCCACGGGGCTTAGATGCGGGCGTTTCCCGGATGCTTGGAACGTTGGGAACAATTTCTCCGGAAATGCCCTGAGCCGCCACAGTAGAGGCACAGATTCTCAGATTGTCGTCGGGCTAATTCTTGCTCAGAAAGTTGTACCCGGTCGACCTGCATAGGCTTCTCACTGGGTGTTAGTGAAGATAGCATCGGCCTCTGGAACACTGGGGCCAGGAGGGGGAGCCGACGTGGTCGGGCTATCTCACGTTCCTGCCGAAGCTCCTCTTGCCTTTCAGTATAGCGTATGTCAATGCGGGTGGCCAGCCGGATTAACTCGCTAAGGGAAGACGAGATGTCTCTTGCAGCCAACGCCTCCTTAACCCTACCGGAGAGGCCCTTCTTAAAGGTGGAACATAGAGCGGCCTCATTCCAGGACAGTTCAGAGGCTAAGGTGTGGAACTGCACCGCATAGTCGCCTACAGATGAGTCTCCTTGGAGTCTCCGGGTGAGTTCCTCAAAAACACTCCTGAATTCGGTGAGGAATGTGGCAAGGTAGGCCGTGGTCGGGTCGTCCCTGTCCCAGAGGGGGGTAGCCCAAGCTAGGGCTTTCCCGGAGAGAAGGCTGAGCACGAACGCCACCTTTGACCGTTCCGTAGGGAATTGGTTGCCCATTAACTTGATATGCAGGGAGCATTGAGTGATAAAGCCCCTGCAAGCCTTGAAGTCCCCATCGAACTTGGATGGCATAGACAGACAGAGCCTTGGACCAGCGGTCGGTACGGGGAACCGAAGGTGCAGCGGGAGCCAAGGGAGCGGGTTGCTGCTGCTGGGCGGCCTGGAACTGCTGCATCATGGCGGAGAGATGGCTGAGTTGCTGGGCTTGCTGAGCGATCTGTTGCGACTTCTGAGCCACAATGGTGGTGAGGTCAGCGTCAGGCGGAAGAGGCACCTTGGCGGGATCCATGGCCGGATCTTACTGACATGGTCAGAGATAGTGGTTCCTCTGGACCACCGCAACGATGGCGTAAGCCACGCCAGGGAGCGGAATCTAAGTATGTCCCAGTTTTCACCAGATCCCGCCGCAAAGCGGGATAGACTTGCTGCAGCGGAAGTCTACCAGGTCGCTACCCCTGACGTGAATTGCTTGCGGAGGCAGCTGAGGTGTAGCGTGGTACAAAATCGTCAATCAGGCTCGTAGTCGGGGACAGGCGGAAGGTCAGGACAGGCGGCTATGGTTCGTGGTCATGGACAGGCAGAAGGTCAGGGCAGGCGGCAAGATTCGTGGTCGAGGAACGGAAGCAACGGTACGGTACACGGTCATCAGACCTGACTCAGGAACGCTTTCTCTATAGGCTAATGGCACTAAAGATCCGGCAGGGTAGCGAGGAAGAGGTAGGCTTAAATAGGGGCAGTGACCGGCAATAGCCAATTACCGGTGCACTGGCCCTTTAAATTTAACACTGCTGGTGCGCGCGCCCTAGGAGGCGGGACCGCGCGCGCGGAGGGACAGAGCCTGCAGCAGGAGCACCGCCAGGTAAGTACGCTCCCGAAGGAGCAGGGGAATGCGGAATGAGCACACCTGTGCCCCGACATGCGGGACGCGGCGCCGTTTGGGTGAGGGGCACGGATGCGCCTGCGACCTGGGACGAGGGTCACAGGGGCATCCGTGACATTGTATTTGTTGCTTTTACTGGAAATATATATATTAGACTTTTGATTTTTTTCTAAAGTTTGTCGACATGTTACTATATTTTTTTTAAATGTAATAATATACAATTGTAAGGGCATACCAAAATCATAATATAACTTATGAGGACTTGGTATAGGACTTTTTTGGAAAAAAAATCACTTAAGTCAACTAGAAAATAAATAAAAAATGAAATGTAATTTGTACGAGTCAAGATGGTAAGTATGGTCTAGACCATAAGGTGTCATAACATCATGGTTCCAAAGGCATTTTTTCCTTTATGTCCAGTTATTCATTTGTATGCAAAACCTTTGTTAATCTGTACAAGCTGTTCTGTAATTTATCCTTTTGTGTTAAATTTATATGATCAAGTTCAAATCTACAGGAAGTTTCAGTTTGTACTGTTTTAATTTGACAGGTAAAAAAAAAAGAAAAGATTCTGAATATAAAACAAAGCAAAGTTTCTAATTAAGTCTACACTTGCAATTAATGCAAAAATATACTGTATGTTAACATAACAATGTAAAAGATTGTCATACCTTCAGAGTGGGTGGACCACAGCTATTCAGAAAGTTTCTTTTTAAATTTATATAGTTATTATGTATTATGATATTAATATTAAAGCAAAAAGGGAATTAGTTATTCAAATGATTTCTTTTAGTTAAAAAAAGTTACAGAAATGTGTAAGTTTTAAACGTGTAAACATTTTGTGTCATACATAGGTTTTTTAACTAATTGTTGTCACACGATGGTTATTTGTTTGAAAGTGTAGGTAAATGGTTTAAACCAGCCATAACCCCTCTTAAATGGCAGATACCTAAGAAACTTCTGATTTCTGCTTGCTAACCTTCTAGATGCATCAATGAAGGCTTCACAAAGACAGAGGCAGTGGGGAGAACTTTCTTTTATTGCATCATATGGAATGGCCAATTAGTGACAATACAATATAGGGGTGCTTGAAAGTTTGTGAACCCTTAAACAATTTTCTACATTTCTGCATTAAGGATTTTCATACAAGTCCAAAATATAGATGAAAAGAATACTGTCAAATAAAGTAAAAATATTAGACTTGATTATTTATTTATTGAGTAAAATAATCCAATAACATAACTGTGAGTGGCAACAATAGGTGAACCTTTACTTTCAGTATCTGGTTTGACCCTTTTGTGAACCGGTAACTGCATCTAGATGTTTCTGGTAATTGCACATTGAAATGGTGGAAATTTTGCCTCTTCCTCCATACAGAGCAGCTTTGACTCTTGTGTTGGTGGGTTTTCTCCCATTTCTATTGGATTAAGGTCAGGACTTTGACTTGGCAATGCAAAACCTTAACTTTATTTTTCATTTACCATTCTTTGGTAGAACGACTTGTGTGCTTCGGATCAACCAATCAGCTCTTTTCTGCCTTTTTTACTGTATTTTGAACTGTCCCGCCTTTTCATTTGATTGGTCAATACTTCTCCATAGTTTATAATGGTTCACTGTCGCTCCTATTCTGACTGGCTGGTTTCTGCCGACCAATGAGAAGAGCTTACAGAATTTTAATTACTGTATTTCCCGGCAATTTCTAATATCCCTATACCTGATGTTGCGCCGGTGACGGTGACAAACACGTTGTTAGTGATTTTATTTATGTATGTTTATAGAAGGTTTCAGCTCTTTTACAGAGAATGTTTTACATTTAATAAAAACGATTTATTTACTAATACTCCATGCCGCACGGCGCTGAGATTTCAGTGCCCCGATCTCTCCATAGACTAAAATGGGACAAAGTAGCTCGCGCTCTGATTGGCTGGGATAACCAAGCCCCAGCTAGCTCAACCAATCAGCTCTTATCTGCCTTTTTTACTGTATTTTGAACTGTCCCGCCTTTTCATTTGATTCGTCAATACTACTCCATAGCTTATAATGGGTCACTGTCGCTCCTACAACCAATCAGCTCTTTTCTGCCTTTTTTACTGTATTTTGAACTGTCCCGCCTTTTCATTTGATTGGTCAATACTTCTCCATAGGTTATAATGGGTCACTGTCGCTCCTATTCTGATTGGTTGGTTTCTGCCGACCAATGAGAAGCGCTTACAGAATTTGAATTACTGTATTTCCCGGAAAAATTCTATATCCCAATTCCTGATGTTGCGCCGTTATTGATTTTTTGTTAGTGATTTTATTTTTTTACTTTTTCAGATGTTTTACACCTAATAAAAACGATTTTTTGGATTCATACTCCATGCCTCACTGAGCTGAGAGCTGAGATTTATTTCTTGAGCGATCTTATATATTTTCTCTTTAATTTTTAATGATCCACTTTTTCACTACATTTAATCGCTTTTAGACAGTTTCGATTTTTCACTTTATTCATTCATTCATTTGAAAGACAACTCTTTTTGCTCCTTACTAACATGTTTAATGATTTCTCGCTGTTTTCCAGCCTGTCTCGAATTGGAATACATGTTAGGTGCAGTCCCGCACTGCGCCTCACACAATCGCGAGGCGCAGGGAACTTTCCCCCGCATGTATGAGCGCACCTCCTCGGGCGGCGAATCTTAGGTGCAGTCCCGCACTGCGCCTAAGTCCCGCACTGCGCCTCATACTCTGACGAGGCGCAGGGGACTTTACACCGCATGTATGAGCGCACCTCCTCAGGCGGTGAATCTTAGGCGCAGTCCCGCACTGCGCCTAAGTTCCACACTGCGCCTCACACACTGGCGAGGCACGGTGGACTTTACACCGCATGTATGAGCGCACCTCGGGCGCCGACATACATGAGGCGCAGCTTTCGCTTGAAATCGGGCGAAAACGTGCACTCCGACGCGTCGAGATTCATACATGTCGCCCAAAGAGTGAAAATTTTAAAGGGGTCTGGGTACTTTCCATACCCACTGTATACATTATAAAGAGTGGTGAGTAATATCTTGACTCATTATATTGCATATGCCTTAGTGAATATTGCTATATTACTCTGTGTCATTGTATATTTCTAGTAAAGGTTAAGTTTTAAGGGTTGTTTTCATTCTGTTTGTAACACAGCCTGAGGAAGCCAGACATGAGCAGCTGGCGAAAAGTGTTGCCCATTTTTATTTTATAGACTCTTGCAAGTCTATTTGCTTTTATTTAAATATATAAGTGGATATTTGTAAAATAAAAATAAAATATTGATATTATTTTTGAACACCATGTCATGGCCATAACTATCTTACTGAAGGGATAGATTTTTCCTCCACACTAACCTTCTTCTCTAAAAGAAGGACTTCTACTGTATATCAATACATCGTGAAATCCTTGGTACAGGATAATCCGAATGAAGGAGGAGATAGTGGCTGCTGTATACTTACACTGGCGGATTGCTGATTAAAGCTACTCAGTGCGTTGTACCACATAGTACAGCGATACAAGGTGAGAGTCCACCTATTATTACATACCAGATATTTTTGACGGTATTGCACTAGGAGTGTGCCTTGGTGTTCTCTGTTTTATTTGTCTTCACAGTACTGTTCATGTATCATTCTGTTAGTATTGAAATATAGAAGGGTTCACAAACTTTCATTCACCACTGTATAGGCTACCAATCAAGAAAGTATTTAAAAGCAAAGAAAATCACTTACACTAAAATGGACATATTGATATGTGGGGCACATTGACATAGTAAATCTGTAATGAAATGCTTAATTAATAAATGCTGGATATATTGTTGGTGCTTTCAATATTTGTGCATGAGATAATAAAAGATCAGATAAAATAGGAGCCTAATAAATTCAGACTATAGGCATCTTTTAAGTGTGGCATAATAATTTTTTATCTAAAATGTAAGAGCCAATAAAGCTTCACATAAATGTAGCAATTATTTAATTCCTATGTGTTCTTGGATTAGGTTTAGTTCTGGCTCCAACTTCTTTTCTTGTGTTCTACCCCATACAGTTTAGATTTCAGTGAGGCTGCTAATGGACAGTAAAACTCATTATTGTTGACGACTTAAAAACTTTTACTTACGTTTACCTACATTATTGGTTTTGCATTATTTTTAAAGGAGATTTCACTGTCTGTGCAACAAATAGTTGAAGAGTAGTAAAAATGAAACTGGTAAATTGGAATGTCAGGTGACATTTAAAATATTTAATAGCTTCAATTGTCAGGAGAAAATTAGGCATGATGGTTTATTCTTAACTGTACCTTAAAGTGCTAGATTAGGTAGTGGTAAATATTTAATATAGGAACCATGCAAAGCTACTTATTTGTGTAAAGTTCATAAAAGCCAATTTATAAATCTGCAAACAAGTGTTAAAGGTGATCTGGTTGAAAATGAAAACTCAAATTCAGTAAGCAGATATAGGAAATGAATTTGTATGAATAACGTTGTTTACCTAAACAAGCAGTGAACGTAGCTTAAAACATGGATGCAGAAATTCTTAAAAAAAAGCATGCATGTGATTAAGGCCTAACTGGATATTATAAATAACTAGAATGGGAGTGTCTTAAAAAGGTATTTGACCACTGATACTTCCGAATTTACAACTGCAATTGCACAGAAGAGAACATCTCAATGGCCCACATTTACTATTGCTCTCTAAAAGTTACCATAAACTTAGACACGCAGTCTAAAAATGCACCAGATTTATCACAGTGGTTTATGCTGTTTGACAAATTTGCCACATCTTTAGACCTGACTAGTTTTTTGAGACCAAGCTGGCATACTTTCTACACCAGAATTGGTGTATTTCTGGCACATTTTTTAGGCACAGCATGTTACATTGTGGCTACGCTACCTTTCCCATGAAACCATGCCCACCTTAGAATACTGTAAGTCACCCACTTTTCTAAGCACTCAGCAAAGTTGTCTAAATCCCATGAGAAATACGGGCCTTTGATGCACTGTGAAATGCTGCATCATAAAGGCACCACTTTTTGGTGCATTTTACAACACCTTCATGGCTGTTGATCACCTCTCATATCAATGGCACGGGGTTCTCTGCACTTTTCACATCACTTATTCACAATGGCGCCATTTGTCCACTCATAATACAGTTTCACAACAGTAGCACGTGAACAGTTCACAAACAGTTTGAGAAATACTGTCACCATTTTTGCAACTTTTGTCACAATTTTTATCCATTATAGATTGAAATGCAAGCCCCCAGACCACCAAAGTCAGTATTCATAGTTCAATTTTATCTTCATCATATTCAAGCCTTATAAGGCAATGCATATACCATCTGTACATATCATATAATAAAAACCTGTGATATATCTGATGTTTTCATGATAATGTTCCAATTTGTAGTGCAGAATAGTCCATAAATTAGTAGACAAACGCTTCAGCCCTAAGAGCAGCTGTATGCCCAGGGCCGTTCCTAGGGGCGGGCGATCGCCCGGGGCGCCGGGGCTCTGCTCACCCGGGGGGTTAGCCCTGGACTCTGCATGGCCGTTCTAGAACAGCTGTGCAGAGTCAAAGCCGGCAGCTGCACACACTTCGTGCAGCTGCCGGTACAGGGAGGAGGCAGGACAGCTCGCTCCCCTCCTTCCTCCTCCCCTGTATGTATCGGTGCTCAGTGAGCACCGATACATAGACAGTGACGCAGGGGGCGCACGGCTTTCACCACGCCGCCTGCGATGCTGAGTATCGGCTCCTGTCCCAGGAGACCTCGGGAGCGAGTGTAAGCGGTGTGATAACGTCACGCCGCTTACACTGAATCCCGGCTCCCGGGACCTGGCTGCTGCAGGGATCCTGGAAAGGTAAGTAAGTTTTTTTTTATGTTATTATCCTTAGCTACAGGGGCAACTGGCTACAGGGGGGAAAACTGACTACAGGGGGCAACTGACTACAGGGGGGGAAACTGGCTACAGGGGGAAATTGGCTATAGGGGGCAACTAGCAGGGCTATAGGGGGCAACTGACTACAAGGGGGGAAACTGGATACAGGAGGCAACTATCAGGGCTACAGGGGGCAACTGGCTACAGGGGGCAACTGGCTACAAGGGCCACTGACTACAGGGGCAACTGACTACAGGGCAGCTATCATGGCTACGGGGCAACAAACAGGGCTACAGGGGGCAACTGGCTACTGGGGCAACTGACTACAGGGCAACTATCATGGGTACGGGGCAACTAGCAGAGCAACAGGGGCAACTGGCTATAGGGGCAACTGACTACAGGGCAAATAGCAGAGCTACAGAGGCAGCTATCATGGCTACAGGGGCAACTATCATGGCTGCTGGAGCTACTATCTGGTTACAGGGGAGTATTACATGGCTACAGGGGCAACTATCTGGTGAAGCATTGTGGCACATTATTTTATGGGGGGGGGGGGCAAAATCTCTTCACTTGTCCCTGAGTGCAATTTAGCCTAGGAATGGCCCTGTGCATGCCAGGTGCTGCACTTCAGAGGACACACCTCCTTCTTCTGGCAGGCATTCCACAAGCTACCTTCTCTAGGGAAAGCATGATCATAGGTTAGTTAGGCCTCTTTTAACTGCTACTGCAAAGGTCATGTAACCTGGACATTTTAACGTTATCCTCACCATACTTCAATTTATAAAAAAAAATGCCCTAAAATTAAAAGCCTCATTTAATCCTTTCTGTATCAGAGAATCCAACTTATATATCCAACATGATTCACTTCCTCTAATATGCACCAACGTAAGTCACTTCCTTAGTGCCATGCTTCACAAAAACGATGGGCTACCATGGTTTCTCCAAATTTATTTTTAGATGACTGCTCCTCCTGTACTCCCAAGTGTGTCACTTTTGATTTGAAGATATGTATGCATATTGCGTATTGTATCAGTAAAAGCCAATCACACACCTATAAACCCAACAAGTCAGTTCATGTAACTTTATTCCTACGCTATTGGCTGCCAAAGTTGAAAGTAGGAAGTCATAATAATGTAACTCCCATATGTCTTTGCTTTTTGATACACCTCCTGTTCTGTGAGGTCACATTTCTGCTGTATCTCTATTTTGACCACACATGTTGCACAGAGCTGGAGAGGAGAATTAGTTTTGATCTCTATATGTCGTCCTTTTTATGTCAACTCTCAAGTTACAGTCGATAAACTACTGAAGCACATCCATTGCATCTTCCTCACTGGATCTTCACATGCTTGGTAAAGGGGATTGAATATAGCGAGTTTACTATTTACCGTTCATTTGTATAGAGATTGTGCTCACGCTCATCAGGGACTTCTCTAACATACATCGGTGACAAAATAACAGAACTGAATACACAAATAGAAGTATTTAATATCTAGTCTTCTCAGCTTACACAACTAACCCTACTATTAATAAAGGGTTATCATTTTGTCCTGTAGTTAAATTCCATGAATGCCAATTATATATAATTTAAACTCATTCATTTCGAATATGACTAAGAAAAGGTATTTTTTGTTGTGATATTAGAACAGCTTGTGGAAGCCCAAAATATATACATTCAAGTCACGTCATTATGACCACTAGCTAATATCCAGATAAATTGGCATGTGCAGCATGGACAACAGCTAGACAGGCTAGGTATGACTTGGTAGGTTGTCATCGGTATCTGGAGCCATGTAGACTGCTGGAGCATACATGAAGAGGATCAATAAAGAAAACACAATGAAGAGGCGGTCCCACAGATGATTTTTGGGTTCAAATCTGGGGAATTAGGGAGCCAGGATAGTACTTAAAAGTTTTGGTTATGCTTTTCCAACCAATGTTGGACATTCCATGTGACATGTCACATTGTCTTGCTGGAAGATCCCATTCATCCCAGGGAAAACAATATGGTTGTATTGGCGTGCATAGTTTTCTTCTCATTTATTATATGCTTTAGGCAGTTTTTAGACACTCTGGCAACATTTTTAATAAAGGTGGTGTAGCTTAAAAGGAGTGTTGCTTCATGGGAAGAGCCATGGCTTAACATTTTACATTGTGCGCTAAAATGTGTCAAAATTATTGACACAAACTATGCCAACTAATAAATGATTTAAAGAGTTAGGATATGCTAACACGCCGTTTGTTAAATACATTTTTAGGTATGTTTTACGCAACAAGAAACGGACCCCAAAACTTATTTAACAAATGTGATTACATTGTTTTCATTGTAAAATATGTATTATCGTTCAGAAATTGGGGAAAATCTCTACAGAGCGCTGGAGACCTAGAATGCCTCCAGGGCTGTCTATGTTGTTAGCCTGCTGTAAGAGTAAAATAAGGTTATAAATAGTTATCCGTCAATGGAATAATAATGTAAAAAAAACTAATATCAATAAGCATGCAAAAAGATCAAATAAATAATAAAATAAATATTTAACATTAAAAAATATTTAGTGACATATATGATTTTGCCGCCCAGATGCCAATTTTATTGCGCATAATAGTAGTGTAGAATGCACCTTAATCTATGAACCCAGTCTACTGCGTGTCATACATCAGGCATATCCTAGCACAGAAAGAACACTTCGTACGGTTGTAGTGCAACATTACAAAGTGCCACAGGCGCTCTGTAATGAGCCTGATATTGGAGTGCGCCTGATTATATACAGAGTGAACAGGGCTCATTCATACATATCGCCCATTGTGCATACAACATATTAAAAAAATCGCTATACATATAAGGCCAGGTTCACTTCGAAGTCTCTGTGGCAGATTCTGTTAAAAATGGTAGAAAAAATACAGCAGCATATACAAATTAAAAACAAAAATCAGAAAACCCCTTTTTTATATTTCCATAAAAAAAACGTATATGTATCCTCAAACTATGGCGTGAAAAACCCTCTCTAACATAAAACAAGCTTATACAGCTACAATATTAAAAAAAAAAAATTAAAGTTATGACTGCTAAAATACAGAAAGGCAAAAACTAAAATACAATAAAATTTAGATCGTTATGAAGACCTTTTCATAAAGGGGGATGTATAAAAACTGTCTAGGTCTAAGACTTTCTTTGTTGCCCATAGCAACCATTCAGCGCTCACTTCCATTTTTTCTGAGCAGTATATGAAATGAAAGGGGAACTCTGATTAAATGTTGTGGGCAACAAAGAAAGTCTTAGACATAGACAGTTTTCATATATCTGGCCTTTAGTGACGTAAAGATTTTGATGTCAGTTGTTTCATTTGTTTTTTGTTTAAAAGTATATATCTCTATGAAAGTATAGTTTGCTTCTGTATTAGTTCTGTAAGAACGGATATAATTTAGAGAACAAGTGCTGCTCCTGCTCCATCTTCCTGTTCCCACCTTCACAGGTCCCTAGTGATAAAGGCCCGTCTAGCCGCAATGGTTTTGGGCTGTGGGAATATTCTTCATACTTATGTACTTGATTTATACAGAGAGTTAAGGTCTTTGTGAAAAATGCTTCTTAACCTTTTACATAAAGCTATCTAAAGGTGTGCCGTGGATTCTCTTTACATTAGTTTGCTGTACATTTATAAAAAAAATAAAGTGGGTGAACACAGCCTAGAGGCCACAGCTGGCATGTGGATCTGAGTTATATAGCTCTGTAATTGATTCTCACACTGTATCTTAGTATACCTCTAATCTCATGGCATGTTCTATTCAAAGCCATATTACGGAGCTATTCTAGTCTAGAATTCAGTGTTTCAAGAAGGTGCCATAAGTTTACATGCAGAGTATCTTTGGTTCAATAATAGTCTGTGTGCCACTGCCACGTTTATGGACCTTCAGTAAGTGACAAACCTATGAAGCATGAAGTTTGTTCATGATGCATTATATTTTGTATTTATTTGTTTTCACTCAAAGGTTGATGATAAAACATGATTATCAATGTTAGTAAAATGAATGAAAAAAACCCATAAAATTTAGCATAAATGTGTCTTGAGTGTGTCTTAAAGGGAACCTGTCACATAGGTTATGCCCCCCTTGCTGAGGACAGCACAAGCTAGTGTCAGACATGCTGTTCCCAGCACTGTGTCCCTTATTCTGGAAGATGCTGTAGTTTTAGAGCATTTACCCCTAAAATCTTATTCGGGAGCAGATGTTAGCCCCACCCACCAAAGGCTAGCACCGCCCACCTGGCAGTTATTCACATGTTTCTGCCTATTCAAAGTAATAGGTTTATCAGTTGAGGTGGGCGGGGCTAGCCTCAGACGGGCGGGGTTTGAAAATACTGGCTCTTTAAATGAGTCTTTTCTGGCTGAAAACTGCAGATTTGAGCATTAAATACTCGAAAACTACAGAACCTTACAGAATAAGGGACACAGCACTGGAAACAGCATGTCTGACACTAGCTTGTTCTGTCAAGCTAGGGGGCCATCACTATGTGACAGGTTCTCTTTAAAGGGGTTTTGCCACCATCAGCAATGATGGCATATCGTTAAGACATCAGAATCAATAACATCAACTGCAATCTTTCTGTGGTTAATTGTTCCTTTATTGAGATCCAGAATTCAAAGTGTATATTACATTAGCGACAATCAAGAATGTCGACGTTTTCGGACACCATCTGGCCTTTGTCAAAGTTGTCGCAATAATATTGTTATGCAAGGCCAAAGGGAAAAGAGTTTACCGGCTGCAGCTCGCTGTGTAAAATGAAGTGCGGGCCGGTAAACTCTTTTCCCTTTGGAAAGAGAGCGGTTGATGTTATTGATTCTGATGGATTTGGATTGAAATTATCGTATCGACCAAGCACCATAATCCACGATTGTAGTGTGTACTGAGCAAAATGTAGGCATATCGTTAGGTTTTGCCATCATTGTCTGATAGGTCCAACTCATAGACCAGCACCTATCTCGGGAACAGGCCCCTGAATCTCTCCGTGCAGACTGCAGAGTCAGTCGTGCTTGCGAACCACTCTCCATTCTGTTCTATGGGAGTTCCGAGCAGAGCCGAACGCATCGTTCGGCTGTACTCAGAAATCTCATAAATTAGAATGGAGAGTGACTGCGCCAGCGCTGCCAGCTCTCCAGCCGGTGCTGCGAGTGGCGGACATGTTCCCCACTCGTGGCAAAACTCCTTTAATTACTTATTATTATTTTTTTGACCTGACTAAGCAGACAATTCTAGACAGGAGAGCAAATTAAAGAAGTGAGTTTTCATTATTGTGATTGCTCCTATAAGCACAGAATGGCAGCAGATGCTGGCTCAGCTTCAGTCAGTTTAAGGTGGATCATATCACAGAGTAGGTCTTTTTCTCTTTTGATGAAAGCTGTCAGGTAATGAGACCTGTTCCATGGTAATCCCCCGTTGTTTACTGTTGTTTTTGTATTTTTACTGTTTTAGTAGAAGGATTAGGTCCATCTGTCAAATACATGTTACAAGAAGCTTAACATGACTGTAATCCTTCCAAATGAAAAGGATGATCTGGAATACCTACTGGACATTAGCTTTAAAACACAGATTTGAATTAAGGCTTCCTCTGAGCTCTGAAGCGCAGAGTTGAGCAATGCAGAGGAAATGGCTGGGAGTAATGATATCATTCAGAAACATGCTATGTTTTTATTATTAGACTGTGCAAACAAGTGGATTAATATATACATAATTTTTGGAGCTAAATATTAACACAGCCCACAGGCCATTCCGTCTGCATTTGGCTCCTTAAGTCAACACTGTAGCAGTGTTATTTCATTTTTTGTGTGTGTATATATATATATATATCTACTAGTGGACAGCCATTCCTAGGACTGTGACTGTAATAGAAATTGCATCCAATTAGGAATAGTAGCTTTAATGCAAAGGCATCAGGTGTTTCGAATATACAAAATACCCATTACAAACCAACATTTTGTAGATATTGCCGGAATGTTGCTCTCTGCTGAACTCCTGAGTGCAGTGTGATTGGATTAACTGGCCTTCTTCTCCACAACACTTTGGTGCATGATCTAAATGCAGCAGGAGCCACTAGTTACAGAAACCTCAAATCCAAGAGGTGAGCATCCGCTACCCACAAATTCCATGCTCGCGGTGATTTGATGCGGTTGCTAAATTGGTCAGGAACCACTGTGCACAGAAGCCAGCTGAAGCACCCACCTCCCAGACTGATGCAGGACATGCCGAGACATATTAGTAAAAAAAAAAAAAAATATATATATATATATATATATATATATATTTTTTTTTTTTTAACTAAAGCCTTATTCCAGATCTTCCTGCTTCTATCACAGGACACCTATATAAGGGTATTCTTGCATGCAGCAGATTTGTACTGGAGTACCTACAACTCTCCTTATTATCTAATGAATGCACGTGCTCATTCTCATACATACAGTGTACAGTGTATGTATGAAATAGATTTTCATTCACAGAGACGAATGAATCTGCAACTTATGACTGTACCCTAAATGCTTCATTCTTTACAGGAGGATTCCCCTGCCCTATTTTCATTCAGGCTCCTGCTTTTTTTTTCTTAATTTCATTGAGTAAGCTTTACCCCCATACAGTGACTTAATTCAACCAACTGATTTTTGCTGTAATACAGTGATGGAATAGTCCAAGTTTAACCCCTTACCATCGCAGCCAGTTTTGACGTCCCTGAAAGAGCCTCATTTTTACAATCTGATATGTGTCCATTTATGTGGCAATAGCTTTTTGATACTCTTACCTATCCATGTGATTCCGAGACTGTTTTTTCATGATACATTGGGGCACATTTATCAAGGCAGTTGCACCACAATTTGCACCAAAAATAATGAAGTTTTGCTTTACACCACATTTACTATGTGTTTTAGACAGTTTCCAAACACATCTTTGCCTTGTCCAACAAAAAAGGCATGGCCTCGATAGTGGAAGTGGCTTTGTTGGAAGGCGGCTTTACATGCGCCAAAAATGCATCAAAATTTGAGCACATTAGTGGCATAAAGTAAGTCAACTTAAAGATGGTATAAAGTTTTAACTTGCACCAGAACACTATGATAAATATGTTGAATTGTAAGACTGTCTAGTCTAACTAGAACTGTCTAAGAGTTAGTCACTATTGATAAATCTTCTCCACTTTGTTTTAAGTTAGTAAGAAATTTTGGTCCATACAATCCTCTTTTTTGTGAAAAATATCAAAATGTCATTAAAACTTTGAAAAAAATTGACATTTTCACATGTAAGTCAGATAGTCATACCAAGCAATATAGTTTATAACTAGCATCTACCATATGTCTACAGTATGTTCGCATCAGTTTTTACATGTCTTTTTATTTATTTTTTTTTTTTTTACATTTTTATGAAAATTTGCAACAGAGATTTTTTTAGGGACCAGTTCTGTTCTAATGTGTCTTTGAGGGGCCTTGTATGTTAGATGCCCCCATTTTGTAAATGGTCAATTTGGATCCATTATTCAATGGAACATGATAGATGATAGTAGGGAAATGCAACTCAATACAGATTCCCTTGAAGCTTTCAGCACCTACTGGATTTTAAGGTCTCATTTTCATCATGATTTTCTTTCGGCACCATTATAGGTTTGCAGACATACAAGGTGCTAAAACTTAATAAACACCCTTAGAAAAGTCCAAATTGGAAACTACACCCCTTATGGAATAAATCCACGGGTGTAGTGAGTATATCAACCCCAAATGTGTTTCACAATTTTTTTTAGCATTGTTGGAAAAAAAATTGTTTTTTTCAACAATCTGCAATTTTTGCTGAAAATGTTTCATTTTTACAAGAAATCCTAGAAAAAAACACCACAAAATGTGTTAGACTATTTCTTCAGAGTTCGACAATACCCTGTATGTGGGTGTAAACTGCTGTTTGGGCATATGACAGGGTGTACAAGAGAGGATTCGCTATTTGGCTTCAAGAACACAGATTTTGGTGGGTGCTATGTCGCATTTGCAAAGTCCCCAAAGTACCAGCACAGGTGAAATCTTCCAGAGGACACCCTATTTTGTATTCAACACCCCTCAGGGAATTAATTTATGGGTGTATTGTGCATTTTGGTTGCACAGGTGTTCCACAGCTTTTTTTAACATTGGGCCATGAAAATAGTAGGAAAGAAATGCAGTTCTGCCATTGTTTTTTGGGCTTCCGTTTTACAGCGTCCACTGTGTGGTATAAATGACAAGATAACTTTGCTATGGGGGTTGGTACAATTACAGTTATATTAATTTTATGTAGTTTTTTATGTTTTATTACTTATACACAAAAGTTTTATTACTTATACAAATATGTGTTTGTAAAAAAATATTTATGTCTTACAGCCATAGTTTTTTATTTTTCTGTATATGTAGCTGATTAAGGGCTTGTTTTCTGCAGGATATATGGATGTTTTCATTGGCACCATTTTGGGGTTCATATGAAGCTTTGATCGCTTTTTATCAAGGTTTTTTGGAGGCGCTATGAACAAAATACAGCATATTGCGGTTACCATGTAATATAATTGACATGCTAGCTTTACTCAGCCGGTCGATACGATTATAGCAATACCCAATTTGTATATTTTTTAGATTTTACTGCTTTTACACAAAAAAGACACTTTTATTCAAAAAGAAAAACACATTTTTTGCCATTGCCCTAGTCTGCCACTGCCCTAGTTTTTTTTTTTTTTTTTTGTATGGAGCTTTGTGGCTTGTTTTTTGCAGAATGAGTTGACATGGTTATTGGTACGAATTTGGGGATCACAAGACTTTTTGATCGCTAGTAATGTTTTTACGTGACATATTAGTTTTACTTCATGGGTCAATATGATTACGGTGGTACCCAATTTATATAGTTTGTTTAGTTGTAGCACTTAAAAAAAAACCTTTTTTTATTGTGTAAATGTTGTCTTCTGACACCCATAACTTTTTTTATTTTTACATATACAAAGCTGTGTAAGGGTCTTTTTTTCAGGATACATTGAAATTTTCATTGGTACCACTTTGGCACTTCTAAGACTTTTTGATAACTTTTTATTTCATTTTATTTGCTGCGGGATGAACGAAATTCTTTGACTATTTTTTTGGGGGGGTTTACAGCATTCATCGTGTGGGTGAAACAAAGTGACAGATTTAAAGGCTAGGCCATTATGCATGCGGCAATACCAAATATGCGTAATTTTTTTTATTTCTGATCTCTGTTGGGGCGATTGACATTTGTGAAGGGGAAAGAGTATTGTCCGTGTTCTTAATTTTTTTTTTTATGTTTTACTTTTTTTTACTATTTCACATTTTTTTTCTTGTCCCCATTGATCCACATAGCAGTACTTTTAAGCATTGTAACTGTCAATCAGTATGCCCAGCAGTGCCTTCAGGGCATAGCCAGGCGTAGTGGCTTCACAGACAGCCCAGAAGCCTTTGTTGTTCTACCAGTTTGCTAGGGAGAGCATCAACAGCTGTGATCAGATGTGACAGAGGGAGCTACCTCCCACTATCTTACCCTTAGCTGCTGCAGTTGCAAGCTCCGGTCATGGGCCACACAGCATGGGCTCAGCTGTTATATTCAGATGGTTGCATGCTCCAATCATTCGGACTCCGCTAATAAGCCCTCACAATGTCCAGGACGTATCCATATGTATGGGTACATCCAATGTTTGTAAGGGGTTAAATACTACTTTTAGGAAGTTTTTCTACTGTGCTATTTTTTTATCAAAAGAGCTGATAGCCCATAGTCCAATGCATAAGGAAAACATTCCCTAAATATATTAGAAAACCTTTCATTCTTGTTTGTACCAGGATCCACGACTACTTTTATTTAAAAAAAAAATGGAAGAAGAGATTAACCATATACAACATTTAATCAAAATGGCACTTTGATACAGTACCTAAGTAGACCAGTTATATACTTAGTGCCACATGACGCTGTTTCTCTTTACTTGGGAAATCTTGGCTGCTCCTTGGTTCGAAGTAGTGACCTTTGTTTTGAGAATTAAACTAATAACACGCTTAGCTTTTAGGAAATGTAAGAAAAAGTTGTAATTTGTAGTATACAAGAAGAAAAAGATTGTACCACCACAAGAGAGGGCGAATTGATTCTAACGAAGTGGAATTCGTTTAGAATTTCAGGAAAACGATGTCGAACTTTGGGGTACTTCGCGTGAACGAAGTGTGCTTTTGATTGATAAAATGGCTGCGAGCACATGGCATTACATGGGGCAAAGAACTCTGGGAGGAAGAAGGGCATAGCCTGCATGACATGTGCAGAGATGAAGCCAATCAGAGACCGGCGGGATTCTGTGACGTCACCGTACTATATAAGTCCGGGCGGGACGCTGGGAGCTCATGCCGCTCTCACTGTACTGATTAGGGAAGGTGCTGCCGCGGCTGCTTATGATGGCTGATACTAAAGAACTCATTTTTATACAGCGATTTTTGGGGGTGTCACAGCTTGTCTCAGAGACTGCTTCTCTTAACGTTCTATTTCTGATTTTGTGGGATATTGGATCTGAAGTCCAGTGTGCGTCCAGTGCAGCTGCATATACATTTTAATGCTATCTGCTCACAGCACATTGAATATCCAAGGGTGATCTAAGTTTGTTCCTGTTGTATTCATTTAAAGAAAAAGTGTTTTTACAATACAAATACCACTTAATTTTTGGCTGCTCAATTCTTTTGCGCAATTTACATCCAGGGGGTAATTAAGCGTTGTTCTGCTGCTGTGGTGACAAAAAGAAACCGTCTTTTTCACCGGCAAAAAATACATTTTTCCTGTAGCATAATTCATAACCGAAGGTTAATTACAAGTTTTCCTCTTGTTGTGTAGCATAAAATACACACCATTGTAACACACTAAAAAGCTCGTAGTTTTTGGTTGCTCAATTCTTTTGCGCAATTTACATCCAGGGGTTAATTAAGCGTTGTTCTGCTGCTGTGATGACTAAAAGAAACCATTTTTTTTTCGCCGCCAAAAATAAATTTTTCCTATAGCATTAATTCACAAGCGAAGGTTAATTACGTTTTCCTCTTGTTGTATAGTGTAAAATACATGCCATTGTAACACGCTACAAAGCTGGTAGTTGTTGGCTGCTCAATTCTTTTGCGCAATTTACATCCAGAGGTTAATTAAGCGTTGTTCTGGTGTTGTGGTGACTAAAATAAACCGTCTTTTTCACCGGCAAAAAAAAAAAATTTCTGTAGCATAATTCACAAGCGAAGGTTAATTACAAGTTTTTCTCTTGTTGTGTAGCGTAAAATACACGCCATTGTAACACGCTACAAAGCTGGTAATTTTTGGTTGCTCAATTCTTTTGCACAATTTACATCCAGGGTTAACTAAGTATTTTTCTGCAGTTGTACTCAGTAAAAGAAACTTTGTTTTTCACCGCCATAGAAGAAATTCTGTAGCATAATTCATACCCGAAGGTTAATTAAGCCTGTTTGTGCTTTTATATTCAGTAAAATACACAGAGTTTTTAAACAGCACTTACAAGTCAATTTTTCCTGCCCATTTTTGGAGCGCAATTTATATCCCAGGGTTACCCAAGCTTGTTACTGGGTTCTTTTGGAGTCAAATACAGGGTGTGTATTTATCATATACAGAAAATCTTCATCAAACAGTGTCTGTACATTTTAGAACAAACAGTAGGTCAGACAGAGAGGTGGCCGGCTTTTCACCTGCGAGTGGCAGTGGCACAAACATTCCTGGAGCAGGACCAGGTCGCAGCACAGAAAGGGGGAAACGTCGCAGCAGGGTCACTCGGTGACGCCACAACTGCCGCTGTCATCTAGCGGCCCGTGTTTTTGTTCAGCAACCCAATGGTTCTTGATTGGTTGACTGGGTCTCCACTTCCTCCCAGATGACATCTGACAACCCCACCAAGATCGGGGGGAACTCAGACACAACCCTTGGGTTGGCATGGCCCGGGAGCGGGTCAGCGGCGCTTACCTGTCCTCAAGCCGCCTCTGTCCCATGCGTTTCCCTCACCAAGATCTACTATGTGGTCTGGGCTCAGCGCCACATATAGCGAGATGAACAATTTGAGGAGGGCAGTCAGCAGCTACTTGGGCAGCGAAAAAAATGGGCCAATATCCCCTATTTCCCTTGCAGTAGATGGCAAAGTATAGATTGGAGAGTGGCATGGGAGGTAATGTTGTGGGGGGTCACCCTCGGCATACCAAGACCGGTGATGAGACAGCAGTGACGATAAACACAAATAGATGATGATGTAGCCGACCGCACGGGGAGCCGGGTGAAGAAAGGGGCTTCATCATCGTCAGGAGAAGAGGGCGTCAGCTTCCGCGTCAGGCAGTGGCGCACCAGCAAGTGTTGTGTAGCCGTGAGTCAGCAATACAGCAGTGTGAGGTCAGGAGCCAAGCCCCCCACGGGTAGAAAACCCGCTTCGCAGGCCAAGAAAGTAGCAACAGGGGCTCAGTGAGGCAGCGGCAGAGTAGTCACTCAGTACGGAGCGTTGGGGGGAAAAATCAGCTACTGGGCGGTGTGGCAGTTCTTTGCTAAGACATGGGAGGAGCCAAAATATGGGTATATGTAAATATGGGGGCAGAAAGTGAAGCGTGGCCAGGGAGCAAACCCGTTGGTACCACGGCCCTGCGCAACACATGCACCCGTCACCATCCGTTGCCTGGGAAAAATGTGGCTCAGATGTTGGGGTCCATCCTACCGCTTCAGCAGCAGCAGCGGCCAGTGGCACGCATGCCATTGCAGCCAGTCAAGGCTTCACCAACTCTGCAGAAGGGAGCTGTTTCTCTTTGCCATCATCTCCCGGTCCAGATGCTCCTGCTCCTCATTACTCATGGCACCACAGCAGTCGTTCAGCGAGGCGTTGCAAAGAGACAACATATCGTCCAACCATCCTAAGGTGCAGCAGCTGACCGTGCTCCTGTCCAAGATGTTGGTATTTACAGTCCCTCCCTTTCCAAAGGGTGGAATCTGCACCATTCAGAGAACTAATGGCTTGTGCCGAGCCAGAGGGAGAGTTCCAAGCCGTAATTTATTTTCCAAAAAGGCAGTACCAGCACTTCATAAATATGTAGAACAAAAAGTGGGCCAGTCCTTGAGCTTATCGGCTTGTTCCAAGTTGCACGGCAGCGCGGATGTCTGGAGCTGTAACTATGGTCAGGGCCAGTACATGTCCTTTACGGCCCATTGTGTGAATGTGCTTCCTGCCCAGGCACACCAACAACTTGGACAGGAGACGCCGCTTTCTCCTCCCGTTGTCAAACTGCGGCTCCTGCGCCAATGTCCGCCTACTCCTCCTCCCCACCACCACCATCTCAGCCTCCACAAGTACTGCTCCATCATACCACATGTGTAGGGCACAGGGGGTTGTCACGCAGTTCTACACCGGCTTGCCTCGCGAACGAAGTCACACAGGGGGGGAAATTTGGGCTCCGCGTCATGCAGCAAGAAATCGATGTGTGGCTTTCTCCCGCGCCAACTGCAAATCGGAACCATTGGGACGGTAATGGGAGGAACATGGTGTCCGCGCTGCACCGAGGAGGGAGGGCCATGCGCCCTGCATGGCGCATGTTTTAATCTGGTTGTGAAAAGGTTCCCTGAAGTCTTCCACCAATTTTTCAGAAGATTCTGAAAATGGCCAGGAAACTGTGCATGCACTTCATCCATTCCTACAAAAACCAGGAACACCCTCCTCGAATTGCAGCGGCAGAGCGGCCTCCCCCAACACACTCTGATATGCGATGTTTCCACCCGTTGGAATTCCAGCCGCACATGTTGGACCGACGTATGTAACAGAGAAAGCCATTAACAATTTTTTGATGATCCAGCGGACCGGAGTACTCCCCTGTGTAACTTTGAGTTACCAGTGGCAGCTCAGCATGACACCTGCCGTTTTGTTTTTTGTCAGTCACCAGGACTACGGATGAATAACGTTTATTCCACTGCTTCATGCCTTGAACAGATGCTGAAAAATCTGTCTGGCAGGAGACGGAGACGTGGCAACTACATCTCGTGCCACATGAGTCCGGTGGGGACTGAAATGGAGGGAAGGAGGGCATGGAGCAGAAAAATTTCTGGTGAAATGAGTGGATTTTCTAACCCAGTGACAAGAAGGGACAGGAGCAAGCTGAGAGTAGATGGGATGAGAAGACACAGATACCCCAGCACCCTGGCATATACAGTTAGATGAGCAGGAGCCCCTCGGAGTCACTTGTGCGATGGCCCTCAGCATGCTGATTGCCCGGCTAGTGACAGCCGAATAGCACCATCCAGCAGAGGGATGACTTCTGGCTCTCCACCCTATTGGACCCCGCTTAAACCGGGGCCAAAATGGGGGGCCTTTTTCCCCTACTGAGAGGGAGGATAAAATCAAATACAAGGGAAATCCTCCGTAGTCGTTGGCGCTGCCTATGTGCGGCATCGTCCCTCCTCTGACAGGTCTGGGCCGGGTTTTCTTCAGCGCTCACGTACTACTGCCGCGGCTGCTGGGGGAAGGGGGGGCGGTAGGAGCATAAACAGCTCCATCAGCAGCAACCTAAGTCTGGGGTCACTGATTAGCAGCCCCTTTCCCCTTCACCCGCCTAGTGAGGAGGGTAGTCGCCAGCAGCACCACAGCAGCCGCAGCAGCAGGACCTGGACAGACCCTGAACCAACAGGTGGGGGCCTGCTTGGACAGCACTCTGCCACCCCATTAGAAATCCCTGGACTACTGGGCAGACAAACTGGATGTGTGGCCGCAACTTGCCGAGTTTGCAGTGGAGAAGCTGTCCCCGCCCGGCCAGTAGTGGGCAACAGACGGGTATCCAGTGCGGTGGGGGCCATCGTTACCCCAAGAAACCCGCTTGTCCACGGGAAATGTGGAATGACTACCTTTGTCAAGATAATCAGCGTGGATCGGCCAGGATTTTCCACACACCAATGTCTTTGGCTCAGACTACATCACCATGGGCACCCCCACCCAAACTATAGAAATGAGTCTGGGTTCAAACTACCTGCCTCAGCCACTATTCTGATGCCGCCACCCGCCTGATGCCACACATCTCTGACAGTTTCTCCCCTCTGCCACCAACCATTTTTACCAGGGACTGGTATTGCTACCCACCTCCACACTCTGTCATTGTGCCACTTTATGACCTCATGCCCGCTGCTGCTGTTGCTGGTGCCTTGACATCCACACTGTGTCATTGTGCCACTCTCTGACCTCATGCTGTTTTCTCCTGCCGCCGTCACCTCCACTCTCTGTCATTGTTCCACTCTGTGGCCTACTCCTGATTTTGCCACCTCCAGAATGTCATTGTGCCACTGTTGAAACCCCATACTGCTGCCACCGTCACCTCCACTCTCTGTCATTGTGCCACTCTGTGGCCTACTACTATTTTGCCACCTCCAGAATGTCATTGTGCCACTGTTTGACCTCAGGCTTCTGCTGCCGTGCCCTCCACACTGTGTCATTGTGCCACTCTGTGGCCTACTCTTGTTTTTGCCACCTCCAGAATGTCATAGTGCCACCTCTGACCTCATGCGGCCTGCTGCCGTCACCTCCAGTCTCTGTCATTTTGCCACCTGTGCCTACTCCTTTTTTGCCACCTCCAGAATGTCATTTGCCCCCTGCCCTGACCTCATGCTGCTGCGCCGTGAAACCCCCACACTGTGTCATTATGCCACTCTGTGGCCTACTCCTGTTTTTGCCACCTCCAGAATGTCATTGTGCCACTGCCTGACCTCATGCTACTGCTGCCGTGCCCTCCACACTGTGTCATTGTGCCCACTTGGCCTACTCTTGTTTTTGCCACCTCCAGAATGTCATTGTGCCACTGCCTGACCTTTATGCTGCTGCTGCCGTGCCCTCCACACTGTGCATTGTGCCACTCGTGGCCTACTCCTGTTTTTGCCACCTCCAAAATGTCATTGTGCCACTGTCTGACCTCATGCTAACTGCGCCGTGCCCTCCACATTGTGTCATTGTGCCACTATGTGGCCTACTCCTGTTTTTGTGCCACCTCCAGAATGTCATTGTGCCACTGTCTGACCTCATTTCTGCTGCTCCGTGCCCTCCACACTGGTCAAATTTTGCTACTCTTGGCCTACTCCTGTTTTTGCCACCTCCAGAATGTCATTTGTGCCACTGTCCCGACCTCATGCTGCTGCTGTGGCGCTGCCGTAACCTCCACACTGTGTCATTGTGCCCCTCTTGGGCCCATTACTGTTTTGCCTACCCCCAGAATGTCATGTGCCACTGTCTGACCTCATACTGCTGCCACCTTCACCTCCACTCTCTGTCATTGTGCCCTCTGTGGCCTACTACTATTTTGCCACCCATCCAAATGTCATTGTGCCATGTTTGACCTCAGCTTCTGCTGCCGTGACCTCCACACTGTGTCATTGTGCCCCTCTGTGGCCTACTCCTGTTTTTGCCACCTCCAGAATGTCATTGTGCCACTCTCTGACCTCATGCGGCTGCTGCCGTCACCTCCAGTCTCTGTCATTGTGCCACTCTGTGGCCTACCCTGTTTTTTTTCCACCTCCAGAATGTCATGTGCCACTGCCTTACCTCATGCTGCTGCTGCCGTGACCTCCCCCACACTGGTGTCATTGTCCACTCTGTGCCTACTCCTGTTTTTGCCACCCCAAATGTCATTGTGCCCCTGCCTGACCTCTGCTACTGCTGCCGTGCCCTCCACACGTGTCATTGTGCCACTCTGTGGCCTACTCTTGTTTTTGCCACCTCCAGAATGTCATTGTCCACGTCTGACCTCATGCTGCTGCTGTGGCTGCTGCCGTAACCTCCACACTGTGTCATTTGGCCACTCTGTGGCTTTACTGTTTGGGTACCTCCAAATGTCATTGTGCCACTGCTGACCTCATGCTGCTGTGGCTGCCGCCGTCACCTCCAACTCTGTTTCCCCAATGTTCCACCTGAGCTCTCAGCTTGTTTTTTTTCCAGCTTTCGTGGGAAAGACTTTATCAGGCAACATTCCTGCTTGAGTTTTTGGTCAGTTTTGCACTCTTAAGTGCCCAGTGAATTTTATAGTGAACGATTCTAAGAGCGGCGGCAGTCATGTGCGTGTCATACTAAAACACAACATTGTATGAAGACCAAACCAAGCTCCCCTTGCATATTTAAGCATGGCACTTTCTTTCCAAACAGCCCCTGCAGGCTCGGGTGCAGCGGGAAAATAGCTGTTTTTAACGCGATTCCCCCCAAAAGAAATTTTAAAAACCGGGAATTTTTTTTTTGGGGGGGAAAAAAATTCGGAAAGTGACCAAACCCAAAATTTTAGAAAATTCCCCCAAATTCTAACCCCCAAACCAGGAGCAAAAACAGTAATTTGTTGTTCCCTGACGGGAAATTTGCAAAACTTTCCATTTTGGCTAAATAGTTGAAAAGTCAAATTTCATGTGTGAGGAAGCCAATGAGGGCGTCTCACTTTAAAAGTTTAGTAGATAGTGAAAATATGGAGCCTGAATTTAAAAAGTTCTTTAATTTTTTTCCCTTTTGCTTCTCAGTGTTTTTTCTACCTATTGGGGATGCCAAATAAAACCCCCTATTTTAAGGGGGGGGGGGCCTTATACCCATTAAGGGCTACCTAAAGGGGATTTATTACTATCCCCTTTTCCCTTAAGTGAATCTGTTTTATACTTACTGGGGTCCCTATAAATTACCTCCCTTCCCAAAAAGGGGCCTGTTAGCCCTCTTTTGGGGCCTTCTTTTTAAACCTGAAAAATCTACCAAATTTAATGGGGGGTTTATTTACTTTAAGTGGGTTTACATCCCCTTTTTCTAATGGGGGTTTTTCTTTCTTTTTGGGGGTTCCCTTACTTTTTGGGGTGTGGACCTAAATATTTTGGGAAACAAATAGGAGCCCCTATAATTGGCTGGTGGAACTTTCATTGTTTGGGGTACCCTTTGTTGGGCACCAAAGGGTATATTATTACTATTTGGGGTGCTTTTTTAAAAAAAACTCTGAGATGTAAGGGATGGCAGAAGCTGGGTAAGTTTTGGGGGCTTTTATCCATTTGTTGACCAAACTGTTTTTAGAAAAGTTAAGTTTAGTAAAACCCTTTTGAATTTTTAAAACTCGAACATTTTACTGTTCATTCGAAAATTTTAAGTTTTTTTTTTTTTTTTTTTTTTTTTTTTTTTTTTTTTTTTTTTTTTTTTTTTTTGTTTTTTTTTTTTTTTTTTTTTTTTTTTTTTTTTTTTTTTTTTTTTTTTTTTTTTTTAGTCCGCCCACGCCTTTTTTTAGTTTATTTTGCAGCGGCTTTCTGCATTTTTTGGCAGCCATAAAATCCCCTTTCTGCATTTTGGGGGGGCCATCCAACGTGCAGAGCGAGAAGTGTCAAAAATGTCATCGCTGGGGTTTAAAAGGGGCCCTCTAAAGGCTGCAAAAAATTCATTGACTACGTTTTTAAAATTTGATTTTTTTTGCCTTCCCAAATTTTAGTCACCTCTGTTCTGTACGGGGACTCCCTTTAAGTTAGTTAGGGGCTTTTTTCCTCTCCATAGAAATCAACTTTTTAAAAGGGTTTGTATTGCTGGCTGCATTTTTTCCTACATCCGGGAATTTTGTTTTTGGGGGGACATTTGCGGGGGCTCCCCATAACCCTTTAACTTTCATAACATGGAATATAGTATATAGAGTGTTGGTTTTGGCTAACCCCTACTGGGTGCCCAAAAGTTCATTTTTGCTTTTTGGGGGGGTTTTTAATAATATTTTAAAACCCCAATCCCCAAAAAATTCCTATTTTGTAAAAGGGGTTTTTGGGGCCCCCCTCAGGTTGCGGGACCCCAAGCAGTTGTTTAAAACTGCCCCTCATTTTGCTATGCCCTGCTTCCCAAGCTGCCCTCATTTTTTCAGTTACCCAAATTGAAAGGAATAAAGCTTTTTTCCCTCTCAATTTTTTTTCTGTCACTTTTGACCCAAAATTTTTTTTCCCCTAAGTTGTTTCACGTATCCAGTTTACGGGTTTTAGTTGGTAATTACAGTTCCACTCCCCTTTTTTGGTAAAAAATTTTTTTCCAAAATTTCTTCTCCCATTGATTTTTAATGGGTTCGCTTTTGGGAGTTCTGGTTTGAATAGAACCCAAACCCGAACTCAAAAAAGGGTTTAAGGTTCTAATGAAATTGAAACTTTTTTTGTTTTGCTCATCTCAAATTTAAACCCACAAAAAAACAATTTAACTAAAATCAAAATTGGGCTGAAGGGCCCACTCTGTCGGAAGAAGCCCAAAACCCCCAAAAGAAATATAAAAACCCAGATTAATTTTTGGGTTTATCCCACAAAGGAACAAAGCCCTAAATTTTGGGGGAGCCCATACCCTGTGGTTGTGAAACTAAAATTAAAAACTGTTTGGCCCCTTAAGGCCCATCATTCCCATTTTGGGGGAAAAAAAGGGAAAAAGCTTGGAACCCAAAAGAACACCACCCCAATTTGGGGAAATAGGGGGGAAAGGGGAAAGCATCATGTTGTAAGATTGTTTTGCTGCAGAAGGGACTGGGGCATTTCACAAAATAGAGGCATCATGAGGAAAAAAGGGAATTATGTGGCAATTTTAAAGAAACTTTCAAAGACATCCCCCGGGAAGTTAAAGTTTGGGGGAATGGGTTTTTCCAAACGGGAAAAATTGACCAAAACCCATACGCCAAAACTTTTACAAAGTGGCTTAAGGATAACCAAGTCAATGTTTTGGATTTGGCCATAACCAAAAAACCCTGATTTAAATTTCCTTTTGGGAAAATTTTAACCCTAAAAAAGGAAAGGTCCCAGCAAGGCGCCCCTACAAAATGGCTCATTTTACCAGGAGGAATGGGCCAAAACCCCCCCCCCCCCCCCCCTTAAAAACCCTTTTGTAAAAAAATTGGGGGGATATAAAAAACTTTTTGCCCCCAAGTTTTACAGTTTTAAGGGGCCCAATGAACCAATATTAAGGGAAATGTATGAAAAACTTTTGACTTTGCAGAAAGAATAAAAATTATCTCTCCTTTTTTTCTGGCATTTGGCAAATGTAAAAATTTTGGTTCCTAATTGACCTAAAACGGGTAAGATTTATTCTGATTTCATGTCAGATAGTGAGAAAGATATTTATATTTGTCTTTTTATATAGTGTATGTAAACCTCTGGTTTCAAATATATATATGGTAATAATGACTTACAGTCTGATTTTTAAAAATTTTCATCTTTTTAAAACCCTTTAAAAATGGGAAAATAGTCACTAAATTTTTTAAAAAAAACTTTTTTTTTTTAATAGCTGTCATATTTAAATGGACCCCAGTATCTTGACATAAATTACTTTTCAAGTATGCCAATTATTGCACCTGAGAACAACCAAAAAAAAAAATCTAAAACGTCAGATCAGTTTTTCCGCAAACCCTTTCCCCAGTCTCTAATCTGTCACCCCTCTTTTGGTCACCCCTTTTTGGGTGTCAAAAAAAATTTTGCAACATTTGGCAGGAAAATGTTAAAACAAAAAAGTTGTGGCCATTTTAAATCATTAGTACATGGGCAGTGAGGTGCACTAACAATTACAATTTAAAAAAGCTTCTATCATAGGATAAATACATCTGTATAACTATTGTAGATAACGAAGTTGTAGAAGTCCCAAAAAGCTTTGTCAGGTTTAAGAAATAATTTAAATCAAACATAACATTGATGGTTAACAACCTTAAGAAGTAAAGACACATAAGCAAAAAACTAAATTCAATTGTTTTACTTTTTAAATTGGGATTTTACCTGTGCAGTGTAATGTAATATATGGACCAAATATGACATCTACATCTACTTTTTTTTATTACACATGACAGCTTTTATGTTTTTCCATCAAGGGACAGATTTTGGGGTTGTAGCCCATTCTTTTTTGACCATTTTAAATGCCCTGATTTTAATTTAATGTTTGCAGGGGAAATAGAAGAAGGTTGCGGGACTTATTCTTTAAAAAGAAAAAAAACAGTTTGATGCATTTTTGATGCAGAGTCTATAGCTAAGAATGTCTTCTAAAGTGTTGTAAACAAGGAGGAGATGTGTGATCAAGGCACAGAAAAGTTCTCTATCTATTTCCCTGTGAAATCAGTGGGTTAAGGGAAATTTCGTTGGAAAGGGTATGGGGTGTAAAATTTCGTTCCCTTAATACTTTGGGGTTTATTTTCCCCTCACCTGTCGGGACCCGTCGGAACGAAGGGGTGGGACTCGCAGAGTGAGCAGTATCTTGTTTTTTTTTATAGGGTTTTTCCCGCACCCAAAGAGCCAAAACTTAAAAATAAAAAATTTCAAATTTTTTTATTCTGTTCCATTTAAAACATGAACTGGCATAAACACTCCCGATCGCAGATTTATTTCGGGGTCCAGCCATTTCATTGGAACCCAAAAAAAGCATCTTTCTGATCTTTGGGGTGATTTTCAGTTGCGTTTTTTAAAGGGGCAGAAAAAAAAGAATTTTGAAATTTTTTATATGAAGTACTGGGTTCTTTGGGGGTTGGGAAAAATCTATATTTGTTTAAAATTTCGCCCATACAACTTATGGGAGGTAGCAAGATTTAACTTGATGGTTATATTCCGGCTTTTTGTTTAATCTGTTCTTAGATTATAATAAAAGCCATTAAACAGCATTAAATAAATTAAGATAACTTTCTGTGTTGTGATATCATGGGGCTTTATCCTTCAAGTTTATTTTTGCTATAGCTATATATTTTGTGATACAAAAGTGTTTCTAAACAAAAAAGAAAGGGGACAAAATGATGTGAAGGAAAATTTTTTTTTTAACTTTATGTATTGGTATAAAAAAACAACATCAAAACGCATGTGTAAACCTCACCTGCCATGTGCAAAATCTCATGGTAAAAGGTGGGTGGAAACATTTTTGGGAAAATGTACCATTTAAACACAAAGCACCAATTACTTCCAAAAAACTTGAATTTTTGTCGGGTCCCAAGGCAGTTCATAATAAAAAAAAAAATTTGTATAGAACTACTGTGTATAGTATAATATGAAATGCCTTTGTGTACTACAATGTCCAGATAGTCATTGAATGACTTTAGTTAAAAGATTGTGCTGTACATATTCCTTACAATGACTGCATAGGGACCAACGATGCTCCACAGTAAAATTAAAAAGTTGGGTTTTCCCCCTGAAAAGGCCGGGATCTCTGATTTGTTTTTGTCAGTTTTATTTGGGGCCTACCATGTGGTTTAGGGAAACTTCATGGGGAATAAAAAAGCAACAAAGGGGGAATGATTTTCGGCTTTTGGGCCTTTTTTACCGCCCCGTTTTTGGGCCCAAAGATTCTTTATATTTTTTTTATAAATGCCCCCCCTTTTGCAAATTTTTTTCTTTTGATATCTTACTTTACTGCACTGTATTATCTGAGCTAGGAAAAAAAAAAGTCATTGAAAAACATTGAAAAAAACTGAGACAAAATTTTGTATAAAACTATAAATTTTGTTAAGTTTGAAAATTGGGTTTTTAAAAAAAATTTAAAAGTTGGCAAAGGTAAATTTAAATTATTATTTCCAAATATTTTTGTGCTCTGATTTTGCTTCCCCTTTAAAAGTTGAGCAGTTCTTATCTCCTGTTGATTTGAAGGGGTTCTTGGTTATGATCACCCCCCTATGGTTTAGAAACCCAGGCTTTGAGTATTGATGTCAACCTCTGCTGTGTCTTATTAAGCAGTATGTGTGTCCTATATAGGTCTCTTACTGAAAAAATGTATGCCTCTGGAGATCTGTAGCCTTGGGCCCTGCTGTTAAAAGCTCTCCATCACCAATGTCCCTCTGACAGACCCATGTAGAGATAGCAGAGCTTTAATGTCCCGTTTCTGCTGGAGGGAACCCCCTCAAACCCAAACTGGGAAACTGGCTATAAGGAGCAGGTTCAATGAAACAGCCAGAAGAGAGCTTTGCGACATATGTATGCCCTTTTATAAGCATACATAAGCATATATTGCCCAAAGGATCCCACAGTGATAAAATATATACTGCACAGTACACATTATTTGCAGTTGACCTCTGCATAGGCAAACACAGTTTTCTACACTTTCCTATACAGTTAGGGAAAAAAAGTGTGCTGATTATACCACCCCAACAGAAACCAAAATGGACACTTTTTTGGCCTCAGTCAGAAGCAGGGAGACCTATGGAAACATATGACATATTCCTAGCATATATAGAAAAAAATATAAAGCATGAATGCTGTATGCACTTACAGGGAAATACTTTGTACTTCAATGCATAAAAAAAAATTGATCACGTAATTGGTGCTGAATGTCCCTTGGGGGACAAAAAAGGTAAAATTAAGTTTCATAAAGTTTAATACAAATGATACTCCACATGTCAAAAAAATAAAGTTTTTCACTTTAATTTTTTAAAATAAGTATTTTATTTTTTTAAAAAGTTCATCATAAAAACTGTAGAATTGAGTTAACTTTTTCTCTCAAATCATTTCAAAATGTGATGCAAGAGTTATATGTTGCATGAAGCAGAAGAGAGAACAATGATGATGACCACAGATGGTAAATTGTTGCAAGAAATTCTGCAAACCTAACAAAAATCTTTTCCTTTTCACTATCTCATAAATTATTTTCTGTAAAAATTCTACTTGCTCTAGTCAATTTTCCTATTGGGATAACCCTAGTAACATGGCTTACAGCTGCTCATATAAATCTATGAAAAGGGTGGGGGCAGAAAGTGAAAGTAGGAGCTTTTCACAGCTGCATGAAGGACATTAGACAGCGATAATGAGTAATTGTGCTGTGAGCCCAGCACAGGTGAGATAAAACACTAAAATACTCACTATACAGCCAGCTCCATCTCTGTGTGTCTCCGTCCACTCTTCCCCCTCCCCTCTCAATATACTTCTATGGAAAGCTTTAATCTAAGCTTCAACCACCTCTGAAAGACATTTCCTTTGTGATTAATGAATGAGTGAGCAAATAAGAAAGTAGCAGTAGATAAGAGAAGAAGGAAACATTTTTCTCTAGTGAGATATAAGAAGCATTGTAATCTTTTACTTTTGATTTATGGAAAGTGGTGTTGTTATTGAAGGTATGCTTTAATAGAAATCACATTTAAGAAACTTTTAGGGGGACATGTATGAAAATTATCTATTTTTGATAATCACAGCGATTTTCCAAAGATTCATCTCGATAAGCTGATTTGAGGGAATAATGCTTCAAGGAATTCCTTTTAACCAGCTCATATTACACAAGGAATTAACCAACAAATCTTCGTTTTTTTTTCCTTGATTCTAAAGGGCAATTGAAGCACTGCACAGCATTCATTAAAATAAATGGGTTATATATAATGTGTAATGTGACAGGTCTTCCAGACCTCTGAATAGTAGTGGTAGTTCCAAATCTGGGACATAATTCAGAATACGCTGATAAAATGTCTTTAACTATACCACCCCTGTAATTGATCATGTGTTTCCATAAATTAAAATGTAACGCTGAACTGTAAATCTACATTGCTCAGAGTATCAGGTGAGATCTTTGTATAATCTCTTGTTTTCACCTTTATAGACATTCTGAGACTCATGGCACAAAATCAGATATATCACCATTTGTAATAAAGCATGTGACATATATAAGATGCATGAAACAGCCTTTACAGGAGAACAAGCTATCACATCTAGAACTTCATATCACTTTCCCAACTGAGATACAAAACAGAATATCTGCTGAATATTTTCTTATTAGATTCTTAGGATAGAAACCGTCACCCTGTAACCTTTATTAAACAATTTCAAGAAAATAATGCAGTGGATGTCAGAAACAACGACCAAGAAAATGTGTATTACTTGTATTACTTGTGGTATGAAGAGAACACCTGATGCACAAAAATAAACAGAACACAAAATACATATGCAACGATAAATTGATATATTAATAGTCTGATGGTACAGTATGAGGAGAACATACTACTAGTATAACCTTCCAAGCCAAGATATTAAATAAAATGTTACTAGAGGTGTCAAATGTCTATACATTTATTTCTGTTTAAGAATGATAAAACAAGATTCTAATCACTGATGGTGAAGAATAGTTGATAACCATAACAAAAGAGCAGTTCTGAATGTTTTAAATGGTAAATTTCATGGATATCTGATTCAGTTTAACACTGCTGCACCAGAAAAAAATGTTCCTACTAAGCTGCAGCACCTACTAGTAGGGGAACCCATAAATTGGTCGGTGTGAGGGTGTACTTGCCATTCAGACCTCACTGACTGTTTTGCATAAAAGCAAAGGCTTATGGGAAAAGAGCTGAGGAGCTCCACAGCACACTCTATTGGATGTAGTTATCCTCAGTTCACATGTAGCTTGGAGGAGCTTAGCAATGTCAAAGGGAATTGAGCCAAACCAGTTAAGGTCAACTACAAACAGCTGTTTTGGGATATTTGCCCCTTATCAGTGTAGTGTAGAACTTACTGGTTGGCTGGCTGAGAGGCAAGAGTGGCTTTGAAAGGGGAAAAATCTCTCCTTGAGGAGAGGAACCAATAAATTGGTCGGTGTGAGGGTTTACTTGCCATTCAGACCTCACTAACTGTTTTGCATAAAGCAAAGGCTTATGGGAAAAGAGCTGAGGTTGAACTTAACTGGTTTGGCTCAAATCCCTTTCACATTGCTAGGCTCCTGCAAGCTACATGTGAACTAAGGATAACTACATCTAATAGAGTGCGCTGTGGAGCTCCTCAGCCCTTTTCCCATAGGACTTTGCTTTTTGCACCTACTAGTAGTGAGCAATATACAATATGTCCATACAGCATCATCAATGCTAGGATATCATTTGAAACAGAGACTATTATATTATGTGAAGAATGGCATACAGTATAATCAAAATGACTTGAAGAGCACTGTGACATCTCCTGAAAGGTCTATATTAGTAAATCAGTAACAATTCTGGAGCATTTTCTCTTTTAACTCTGTGTGGTGCTATTTCTCTGTTTTTCCTATAATGAATCAGCCAGATGGGCATTTCCATTCCAGTTTTAAAAGGGATGTAACTAGAGATGGGCGAATTTCTCAAAAATTCAATTCGCCGACTTCGACGAATTTTCCGACAAAATTTGTTTCGGTCCGAATTACTTCAGGACGAATCACGTTTAAAAACAGCTATTTCCAGCTGCACAGAGCCTGTATGGTGCTGTAGAACGTTGTCCCATGCTTAAATATGGCAGAGGGAGCTTGGTTTGGTTTTTCATACAATGTTGTGTTTTAGTATGACACGCATATGACTGCCGCCGCTCTTAGAACGCTTCGCTATAAAAATTCCTTGGGCACTTAGAGGGCAAAACTGACCAAAAAACTCAAGCGGGAATGTAGCCTGATAAAGTCATGCCAGCGACAGCTGGAAAAAAACAAGCTGAGGGCTACAATCCTACCATAGCGTCAAAGAACACAGTAGTAGGTTACCTGAGCCACCCCAGATCGCAGCAGGGTAAGGGGACGTCACAGCAGGAGGCACCCTGCGAGGCCACAGCATCCGGTGTCATCTACTGGCCATGTGTTGACCACACACTAGGTCATACACTTTCTCCCAGATGACAACTGACAAACCCCAGTCGGTGGGTTTGTCACACACAACCCCTTGTTGGCATGGCCCGGGAGCAGGTAAGGGGCTCTCACCTGTCCTCAACCCACCTCTGTCCCGTTCGCTTCCCACAGCCAGAGAACTAGTAGGTGCTATGGCCTCTGCACCACTATACAGTGAGGACCAACTATTTGAGGACAGTGGGCAGCAAAGAGGTTGGGAAGACATCCGCTGCTTCTTGCAGAGGCGGGCAAATAGTGATGAGGAGAGTTGCAATGATTATGTTACGAGCGGTCAGGCTTTGTACAGCGACACCGTTGAGGAGGACGGCGGTGAAAGGCAAACACTAATCGATGTTAGCCGATCGCATGGGAGCTGGGAGAAGCAGGCGAGGCGGGGACAAGTTATTCGGGTTTACCCTAGTTAAACAAAAATTTAAAGTGCCCCCAAATGGAAAATTCAGTCCACTCCATGCCTCCTTGGCCCCCTTTTTCCCGGGGATGAAGTGGGCCTATGCGGTCGCCTACCCTCGACTACCCATTGTCCCGGCCCTGGAAGCATTCCCTTATCTCTACATTAAGTTTTAGGAGACGGGAGGAGAAGAAGGAGGCATTGGACGACAGACAATCTGGGATCTTGGACAGTAGAGAGTTAATGTCTGGGCCGGAGATGTAAAGTTGGGTGTCATCAGCATACTGGTGGTTTTGAAAGCCATGTGATCCCTATCAGCTGACCCAGACAAACAGTGTACAAGGGGTTCATCATTTATCATAGGGAAAAGGAGAGCGCAGTGCGTGTCAGGCAGTGGCGCAGCCCGTAAGTCGGTAGTGTGGCCGGGAGTCAGCATGGGTGGAGCAGTGCGAGTTTGGGAGCCAAACGGCCACGATTTAGACCACCCACTTTGCAGGTCCCAGAAAGTAGTGGCACAAGGACTCTCCGGGTCAGCGGCGGTAACAGTCAGTCAGTGTAGCGCTTTGGTGGTAAAATCCCCCTACTCGGCGGGGGTGTGCCAGTTTTTTGGCTAAGACACCAGAGGAGGCGAACATGGCTATATGTGGGAATCTGTGGCCAGAAGTAAAGCATGACCAGGGACCTAAGTTAAATACCACGGCCCTGCATCAACATTAATGCAGTGTCACCATACGTGTTTCCCGATGTGGTGGTCCATCCTGTCCCACAGCTGTAGCACCCGTGGCACGCCTCCCATTTCAGGTTAGTCATGGCTTCACACCTCTTTCGAAGACAACTCCCTATCTATTACATCATCTACCGGTCCAGATACTCCTGCTCCTCGGGACTCATGGTGCCCGCAGTCCTTCAACCGAGGGCGATTGCCAAGAGACAGCAGTATGCGTCTAGCTATTCCTAAGTGCAGAAGCTGACCGTGCTCCTGTCCAAGTTGGTGGTACTGCATTCCTCCCTTTTCAAGTGGTGGACTCTGCACCCTTCAAAGAACTGGCAGGAACTTGGCATTCACTTCAGCCATTGTAACGACACGGGTAGTGGCTCCTCTGGACCACCACAAGCGGTGGTAGCGGCCACGCCAGGGAGCAGGGTCTAAGTAGGTCCCAGTTTTCACCAGAGCCCGCCGCAAGGCAGGATGGACTTTCTGCGGCGGGAGTCCTACCAAGTCGTACCCTTTGCGCCCACTAGCTTGTGCGGTGGGAGGCGAGGCGCAGCGAGGTACCGAATTGTAAGACGAAACTCGTAGTCAAAGGTCAGGCCAACAGGTCAGGCAAGCGGTGGAGATTCGAGGTCAGGTAGCATAGCAGAAAGGTTGGGTACACGGGCAGACAGGAACTGATGAACAGGGGGAAATTGATGAACAGGAATAAATATATTAACAGGGGGAAATTGATGAACAGGAATAAATATATTAACAGGGGGAAATTGATGAACAGGAATAAATATATTAACAGGGGGAAATTGATGAACAGGAATAAATATATTAACATGGGTAAATTGAAGAACAGGAAAAAATATATTAACGGAGGAAATTATTGAACAGAGAAAGGCCCTTAATGATTTTTGATGATCCCAAATGGACAGGATGATTCCCTGGGCGAACGAAAGTACCACACGGGAGGAAATGCTCCAAACAGGTTGTTCAAGTCTTACACCCATCTGCAAGGACATTTTAAAAAGTGCCAGGAAACTTTGCATGCACTTCAGCCGTTCTTCAAAAACCCAATCACACCCTCCTTAAGCTGCAGCGGCACACAGGCCTCTCCAACATAGGCTTGATATGTGACATTCCAAACGGTGGAATTCCAGCCTCCATATGTTGGAATGACTCTATGAACAGAGAAAGGCTATTAATGGTTTATTGATGATCCAAGCGGACAGGAGTACATCCTGTGTAATTTTAATGTCGGCCAGTGGCAAACTCATGCGTTACACCTGCCGTTTGCTCAGGCACCTTTCATTTCGGACATGCGTTATTTGGCAGTCGCCCGGATACGGGATGAATAACGTCATTCCACTGCCCTTTATGTTGCACGGACAGCGGTAGTGGATACATTGGACCACCGCAAGCGATGCCAATAGCCACGCCAGGAGGCGGGATTTAAGTAGGTCCCGGTTTTCACCAGAACCCGCCGCAAAGCGGGATGGACTTGCTGCGGTGGGAGTCTACCAGGTCGCTACCCCTGATGTGACTTGCTTGCGGGGGCAGCCAAGGTATAGCGTGGTACAGAATCGTCAGGCAGCCTCGTAGTCAAAGATCAGGCCAACAGGTCAGGGCAGGCGGCGGAGATTCGAGGTCAGGTAACGTAGCAGAAAGGTCAGGTACATGGGCAGACAGGAACTGATGAACAGGGGAAATTGATGAGCAGGTATAAATATTTAAAACAGGGGGAAATTATTGAAACCGGGGGAAATTGATGAACAGGGAAAAAATATATTAACAGGGGGAAATTATTGAACCAGGGGAAATTGATGAAGATAAAATAAAGGGAGGGTAATTTAATTAACAGGGGAAATTTTTCATTTAAAAAGGGGAGGGCCTCCCCTTTTCCACCTTTACAGGGAGGGCCCCCTTTTTCCACCTTTTAAAAGGGGGGGCCTCCCCTTTTTCCACCCATTAACAGGGGAGGGCCCCCCCCTTTTTCAACCTTTAACAGGGGAGGGCCTCCCCCTTTTTTCCCCCTTTAACAGGGGGGGCCTCCCCTTTTTTTCCCCATTAACAGGGGAGGGCCTCCCCCTTTTTTTACAAAGCCAGTTTTGCAGCTTTGTCTTTTGCTTCTTTTTTTTTCTGTCCCATTCCAGTTTTGTACTGAATTCCATCAACAATGGCACAAAATGCAAAATAAGTACCTACAACAATTCCTGTAGTTATGGTCTCCTTTAGTTCAAGTTCCATATGCTGCATTTCAACAAACTGGTGTAATGTAGAAACTGGATTCAAACCACCATGTTTATACTTCATGAGTGTTTGCTTGTCACTGCTGTCCTCCCAATGGTCTTGGTATGCAGAGGTTACCGCTCGCCCCAAAAAAAAACCTCCCATGCCATCTCCACATCAATACTGCAAGAAGCAGGGGATATTGGCCCCATTTCTTCGCTGCCAAGTAGCTGCTGACTGCCCTCCTCAAATTGTTCATCCTCAATGTATAGTGATGCTGAGCCCAGACCACATAGTAGATCTGTGGCTAAGGGAACCGGATGGGACCGTGGCGGGTTTAGGACAGGTGATGGCCGATGACCCACTCCTGGGCCATGCCAACTAAGGGTTGTGTCTGATGTTCCCACCGACTCTTGGCTGGGGTTGTCAGATGTCATCTGGGAGGAAGTGGATGACCTAGTCAACCAATCAAGAACCATTGGGTTGCTGAACAATAGTGATGAGCGATTACGTCGACTATCGTCATTGGGTCGATAGTCGATATAGTAAATTATCAAGACGATTTCCGCTATCGATAAGGTTTTTCGATAGTGAGCATCGATTATGAGCGATTACCATTAAAGTCTATGGGAGAGCAACAACACCTTCATTATTACACCCAAACAAGGCTGGAGAAGCTGAAATTAACATCCACAACAGTCAAATGGATACGTGCTACATCTTAGGCAACACACTTAGGTTATAAAAGCCACAGAAAAAAAGTCACAGACCATTCACTGTCTTGTACCACAGCATGACCCTTAAACCTGCATGACCCACAAATTAAAAAAGTGCCAGAAGGCAGTATGATTTGAACCATCATTTTACTTGAACTGGACATTGACTATCCCTGTCCTGGAACGCAGCATGACCCTTAAACCTATCTGACCCACAGATTAAAAAAGTGCCGGAAAAAGGAGTCTTTCAACCACCATTTTAGTTTAACTGGACATTGACTATAACTGTCCTGGACCGCAGCATGACCCTTGAACCTGCATGACACACAGAATAAAAAGTGCCGGAAAATGGAGTCTTTTAACACCATTTTAGTTTCACTGGACATAGACTATACCTGTTCTGTAACACAGTATGACCATTAAACCTGTCTGACCCCCAGATTTAAAAAGTGCCACAAAAAGGAGTCTTTCAACCACTATTTTAGTTGAACTGGACATTGACTATCCCTCTCCTGGGCCACAGCATGAGCCCCAAAACCTTCATGACCCCAGATTAAAAAGTGCCGGAAAAAGGAGTCTTTCAACCACCATTTTAGTTTCACTGGACATAGACTATCCCTGTCCTGGGGCACAGCATGAGCCCCACACCTGCATCACCCATAGATTAAAAAGTGCCGGAAAAAGGAGTCTTTCAACCACCATTTTAGTTGAACTGGACATAAACTATCCCTGTCCTGGGTAACCTACATCTGTTCAAGTCTTCCTGTACCTCCCTTGTACAATTCAGAGGAATATTTGTATCAGCTATTTTGTACATGCAAGTTTTTTAGTAGTTTAATTCCAGAAAACAGATTTATAAAATGGCATGGAATCCCACCACGTCTTTGTTTCTCTTTTTTTTAATTGTATTAAATGGGTCGTCTCACTACAGGGATTGCTAGCTATGTTAAACATCTTGCAAAAACAAGTCATTTTGCAATATGTGTCCATTAACAGTGTCCTACCTATTCCCGTTTCTGACAGCACCATCACCCTTGAGCCACTCTTGACAATTGTGAAGAACAAATGTCTGTTATAAACAACATTTTTTTACAATAGGACCTGTAGTATAGCTGCATTTCACAGCAACATGCCCCCAAAAATTCAAAACATGACCCTTGAGCCACTTTCGACAATTGTGAAGAACAAATGTCTGTTAGAAAAAACATTTTTTTATAATAGGACCTGTAGTATTGCTGCATTTCAAAGCAGCATGAACCAAAAAAATTATAAAAATGACTTCTCAGCCACTGTTAAAAATTGTGAGGGAGAAATGCCACTCAGAAGCCACATTTCTGTTCCAAAGGACCATGATTATAGCTGTATCTCACAGCACCATGACCCCAAAAAATTATCAAAATAAATTCTCAGCCACTGTTAAAATTGTGAGGAGAAATCCCAAACTCAGAAGCCACATTTCTGTTCCAAAGGACCATGATTATAGCTGTGTCTCACAGCAACATGACCCCAAAACCATTGACAATGCCAAAAATTCTAAAGATGAAGTGAGTAAATGGAATACCGTTTTGTCATCAAACCTTGGGGTCTTTTACAGTCTCCTCACAGCAAAACCAGCAAAATGAACTTTTGGGAACTGAGAATAAAAATTGCAGTAAGAAATGATCATTTAAAAAAAAAGTTTTCTAGAGGACCATTTCTGTTTGAAGAGGAAGGGGTAGTAGACCGGCAACTAATCGGTGACCTCGGCAATTGGGGCCACAACATCATCAGAGATCCATGCCTGATTCATCTTAATGAAAGTCAAACGATCCACATTATCTGTGGAAAGCCGGATGTGTTTGTCTGTAATGACTCCTCCAGCTGTGCTGAAAGTCCGCTCAGATATGACGCTGGCTGCTGGGCAGGACAATACCTCTATGGCGTGGCGAGCGAGCTCGGGCCTTTCATCCATTTTGGATACCCAGAAGTCAATTGGGTTCAGAACACATCCAAAAACAGCAGTGTTGAGACGCAGATAGTCGTGCACCATGATCTTAAGCTGGTCTCTGTATGTTGTATGTGTGCCCTGCATTACATGCATTGGTGAGGTGGTAAATAAAGATTAGCAGAGGTTACCCATTAGGCTTCTGCCACAACGCCTGCTGCTGCTGCTACGGCTGCTTGGCACTCTACTGCTGTCACGTTGCTGAGGTTGTTCCAGCATGACATTTGAAGAACTTGATGCAGACGCAACAGATGTCTCCAGTTGATCAATCAGCAAGGTCTCCATTTCCTGCATTAGAGAGCTATTTGGGTGGGTGGAAGGAAAATGCTGAGTTTTGTTTTGTACCGGGGATCCAGGAGGGTGGCCACCCAGTAACTGTTGTTCAGTTTGATGGCCTTAATGCGAGGATCATGTTGGAGGAAATTGAGCATTCAAGCACTCATGTGAGAGATGGAGCCTTGATTTCCCAAGCCTCTGGGTTGAGGGGCACTAGCAAACTGATCTTCCTCATCTTCCTCCTCCGCCTCAAATTCGCGCCAACCTCTTTCCAAGGCAGGGACGTCGGTAACGTCGGTGTCCAGGAATACCTCCTCCTCCTCCTCCTCCTCCGCTTCCTCCGGCACAGCTTCAACACAGCCCTGACTTGCCTCAGATGATGTACACTGAGAGCTGAGGCGTCGCCTTGCACTAGCCCTGGACCCCTAACCACTGCCTAATGAAGACCGATAAAATTGAGAAACTGTCAGGCCTTGTGGATTCAATGGAGAGAAAGGCTCCGTGTTTGCATCTGTGTCCGTCTCCTCCTCCGTCGCTGGTGGGACCTGATGTTTCAGAGTGTCCAACGATCATTCCAGAACTAAGATCACCACAATGCTCATGCTGACAAGGGCATTGTCCGCACTGACCATTTTGGTGGCTTCTTCAAAACTGGCAAGGATGGTGCAGAGCTCTTTCACCTGCCTCCACTCTCGGTGGCTCAACACCCCGAGGTCCGCACCGCTGCGTGTCGGGCCATGTGTCACTTCGTACTGCGTAATGGCATTACGCTGCTGTCACAATCGCTGGAGCATGTGGAGGGTGGAATTCCAGTGTGTTGCCATGTCAACAATGAGAAGGTTGACGGGGAGGCGGAGCTGAAGCTGCAACGCAGCCAGGTGGGACGAAATAGGGTGCGAACGGCGGAAGTGCGAACTCAGACCTCGAGCCTTCCTCAGCATGCAGTCCAGACCCGGGTAGCGCTTTAGAAATTGCTGGACGACAAGGTTCATGACATGTGCCAGGCAAGGGATGTGCTCCAGCCTACCGATCTTAAGGGCGGCCAGCACATTTCGACCGTTATCGCACACCACCTTGCCTGGCACAATGTTCTTGTCACCCAGCCAGCGCTCGGTCTCATTGCGGAGAGCCATCCACAGCTCCTGACCTGTTTGTGGACGGTCTCCAAGACAGATTAATTTCAACACGGCCTGCTTTCTCTGGGCACGTGATGCCACCAGACGACCTTGGGGGAAAGAACCCTGCACCATCCCTGCGGTTTTGAAGAGCGTGCGAGCCTGAGAGCCACCGTCACCACCAGAGACATCCACCCAGCTCACCCAGTGAGCTGTCACAGAGATATAGCGGCCTTGGCCGTGCTTACTAGTCCATGTGTCGGTGGTCAGATGGACTTTTCCAGACACAGATGCAGACAATGCGCTTGAAATTTTAGATGACACGTGGCTGGCCAGGGCAGGGATGGCTTTTCTGGCAAAGAAATGCCTGCTCGGCATCTGGTATTGGGGGCAGGCAAGGGCCATGACGTGGCGGAACCCATCTGTGTCCACCAGACGGAAAGGCAACATTTCCAAGGCCAAAAGCCTGGCAATGCCGACATTCAGGCTTTTGGCTTTGGGATGGTTTGGGTTAAAGTGTTTCTTCTGCTCCCAAACCTGGAAGACAGAAGGCTGGCTGCTAGACTGGCCACTGTATGGCGTGCAGGTCATCAAACTGGTGGAAGGAGAATGGGTAGGATGGGTCTCTGGTGGTGCTGGTGGTACTCGGGTGACGGTGGAGGCTGAAGCGGAGGCTGATCCCTGATCATGACTCTGAGAGACATGGGCAGCTGAGGAACGCTTGGTGGTGGCGGAGGAGGAGGAGGTGGAGACAGAGGGTGTGACAGTGGTTGGAAGCCCGGCATCGGTGTGGCCTTTTTTGGCCAAGTGTTGCCTCCATTTCAACTCATGCATTCGCTGCATGTGACTAGACATGTTGGTGGTGGTTAAACACCTAAGATTCTTGCCTCTACTGATGTGTTAACGGCAAAAGCGGCATATGACATCGCTGGCTGAATCAGAGGCTTGCTCGAAAAAGGCCCAGGCTTGAGGTCCTGGACCTTTTCGACAACGATAAGCAAAGGAGCGGTTTTCCGTGATCGTGGTGGCGGAATCATTCAGCGGATTCTGTGACCGCCCTCTCCCTTTTTGAGGCGAGACCATACTGACACTACCCATCGTCTTCCCCTCGTCCAGTGATAAAGCACTCGCAAGCAAATTCTGCTGAAAAGACCACTTTTGATCCGAAAATGTCGTCATCATCATCAACACAGGTGATTTCGTCGTCCTGACATTCTGCATACAGGAGCTGTGGGCTACAAGCAAGAGGGACTGCAAGACGCTGCCGACTGCCTGGGATTTTTTGCCGATTGACCGGCTTCCTTCTCCTCCTCTGATGGCATCAGTAACTGGGCGTCAGAGCAGACAAAATCATCCTCTTTGGCCTCTTGATCTTTTAACATGCCTTCTGACCCATTTTGTCATCAAAGAGGTCTTCAGAAAATATATTATCCACAGTGGTGGGTACATTAGTTGACATTTGGGCTGCCTTCGCTTCATGTTGGATGGATGCTGATGATGCTGATAACGACATTTGTGGCCGTGACTGGGAGGAGGAGGAGGTAAGATTGCTGGATGCAGGTTGCATTAACCACTGAAGAACAGATTGGCGACGCTGTTCGTTACTGAGATTCACAGGGCCCTGACCCAACGATGCCAGGCCTGACGGTCCTGCAACCGACAATCCGCTGGCATGCGTGTTGTCGCCAGCACTGGAAGGAGCACCTTCTCTCGTACCTCTACCACCATGTCCTATACCCCTCTTTGCTCTCTTACCACCTGCATTTCTCTCCATGTTCAGAAAGATAAAAATTTACGAAAGTATGGAAGAGTTTTTGACAATCTCTTATTAAAAGACGGCAAATCACAGCTATTCTTAAATAGGTGTTTCTAGCGAATACCTGTGAAATGCGGTCTGGTGGAAGAACCGTAAGACAAAATCAACAGTGTTCTTCCTTCAGTCCCAGGGATTTACAACTGCCCAGTAGGACTAGGAATTGATAGTTTTCAACAAACTATCATACAATGTCATGCAGGCTACACCTTTCTTCCTCCCAGACTTCTTTGCCCCATGTAACACCATGTGCTCGCAGCCATTTTATCAATCAAAAACACGCTTCGTTCACGCGAATCACCCCAAACTTCGACTTCGTTCAGAATCGAAGTTTTCCTGAAATTTTTAAACGAATTCCACTTTGTTAGAATCGATTCGCCCACCTCTAGATGTAACCCTGCATACACTGACTCTTTAACCACTGACTGGACAGTGTAAGACTGTGCAGAGGAAACCCCCAATTGTTAACACCAATTTGACTGATTGGTAATGAATATCTAGGAGGAATAACAGGAGAACTTCATATGGTACATATTTGAGAAAAGATGCTCCAAGATTGTTCTTTTATAGGAAAAACAACTATTTACTAAAAACAGACATGTCAAGAACACTTGTGAATAGTTATGTTTATGTTGAATTTTTATTCACATCTTATATCGAAAAGGGTGTTCAGTTCTGAGCTTAAACATAATAAATACATCAGTACCCAGAGGTGACGCTTACTGACTTTTAACTTTCCTTAGTGGTTGCTGATTGGCTGTTTTTTAGCTCAGCTCCACTAGGGCAAAGCTGTGATCTGTACCAATCACTTAGCTAGAGTGCCTACAGGGAGTCCAAGGTAGTCTGATATCCACCTCATGTCTTATCCTAGGCCTATACTTCCCTTTTGCAGCTTTTTATCTCAGATTATATGTTGTAAATAAATATGTCCATCATAAGCTCAGCAGAAAATGTGTGCATAAAGAGCTAATTTTTAAAATAGCTAAGAAAGAATGATTAAAAAGTACAGACTACTAAACCTCCAGTGAAACAAATACAATTATCTGGAAACTACAACTCATATACAGAAGCCAGTTCATTAATCAGGTATTTGAGGAACTAAAATGAAGCCCTTTTTCAACACGTCATTTGTAGTGTTGAGCGATTGCGTTGGCTATCGAGATCGATCGATAGTCGATAGTCGGTCGCTATCGATAAGGTTTTTCGACTAGTGACGCATCGATTATGCGACGATGAATTTAAAAGTCTATGGGAGAGCAACAAACCTTCATTTATTACACCCTGACATGCTGGAGAAGCTGAAGTAACATCCACAACAGTCAAATGGAAGTGACATGCTTCATCTTGAAACCACATGAGGTTTATAAAGTCACAGAAAAAAATGTCACAGACCATTTACTATCCTGTCTGTGTACCATAGCCTGACCTAATTAACCTGCATCACCCACAAATTAAATAGTGCCAGAAGGCAGTACTGATTTGAACCATCATGTTACTTGACTGGACATTGAATATCCCTGTCTGGAACGCGCATGAGCCCCAAAACCTGCATGACCCCACATTAAAAAAGTGCCCGGAAAAAGGAGTCTTTAACAAATTTTAGTTGAAACTGGACATTTGATATACTGTCTGGGCCACAGCATGTGCCCAAACCTGCATGACCCCACATTTAAAAAGTGCCGGATAAAGGTGTCTTTCATCCACCATTTTAGTTTATGGCAATGACGTATAACCTGCCTGGGCACAGCATGAGCCCCAAACCTGCATGACACCCCAATTTTAAAAAAAAGTGCCGGGTAAAAGGAGTCTTTCAACACACATTTTAGTTTCATGGACATTGACTATACTGTCCTGGGGCACAGCTTGAGCCCAAAATCTGCATGACCCCCACATTTAAAAAGTGCGGAAAAAGGAGTCATTCAAACACAATTTTTGCTTTCACTGGAAATTGATATACTGTCTGGGCACAGCATGAGCCCCAAACACTGCATTGACCCCACATTTAAAAAGTGCCGGAAAAAGGAGTCTTTCAAACCACCTTTTTAGTTCACTGGACATTGATATACCTGTCCTGGGCACAGCATGAGCCCCAAAAATGCATGACCCCCCCATTTAAAAAGGCCGGAAAGGAGTCTTTCAACACCATTTTTGTTTCACTGGGACATTATGACTATAACTGTCTGGGCCACAGCATGAGCCCCAACTGAATGACCCCACATTTAAAAAGTGCCGGAAAAAGGTGTCTTTCAAACACATTTTAGTTGAACTGGACCTTGACTTATACCTGTCTTGGGCACAGCATGAGCACCAAACCTGCATGACCTAACATTTTAAAAATGTGCCGGAAAAAGGTCTTTCAACCTCCATTTTTGTTTCACTGGACATTGACTTACCTGTCCTGGACCACAGCATGAGCCCAACCTGCATTGAGCCCCACATTTAAAAAAGTGCCGGAAACAAGGAGTCTTTTCAACCACATTTTTGTTTCACTGGACATTGACTATTACCTGTCCTGGGCACAGCATGAGCCAAACCTGCATGACCCCCAACATTTAAAAAGTGCCGGGGAAAAGGAGTCTTTCAACCACCATTTTAGTTTCACTGGACATTGAATATACCTGTCTGGGCCACAGCATGAGCCCCCCAAAAACTGCATGACCCCACATTTAAAAAGTGCAGGAAAAAGGAGTCATTCAAACCACATTTAGTTCTCACTGGACATTGACTATACCTGTCCTGGGCCACAGCTAGGACCAGCGGCCGGAGGTTAAAGTGGGTGCGGTGAAAGCCAGGGCTGGGCGTCATCATCTATTAAAAAGCAGGTTATATGCATGTTGACGCAGTAACGAAAACTGTCGTGCTGAAGCAGAGTGCGGAAGCGGAAGTGTGAGAACTCCAGCCTTCCTCTGTACACAGTCAATACCTGGGTAGCGCTTGCCCCTCCGTATGAGTGTGGACCAATTGAGCTTCACTTGGAAATACTGGTGGTTAACGCTCCTGTTACACCCAGGTGCCCTTTATCTTGGCATTCTTTTTCTCATTTTACTCAACGTGCTGGAGGAAATGGTCTCTGTACTTTGTTCTCTGTCTGTGCTCCATACTCCATGTTCTCTGAATAACCTACATCTGGTCAAGTTTTCCTGTACCTCCCTTGTACAATTCAGAGGAATTTTTTTAACAGCTATTTTGTACATGCAAGTTTTTTAGTACTTTAATTCTAGAAAACACATTTTTAAAATAGGATGGAATCCCACCATGTCTTTGTTTCTCTTTTTTTCATTGTATTAAATGGGTTGTCTCAATACAGGGATTGATAGCTATGTTAAAGATCTTGCAAAAACAAGTCATTTTGCAATATGTGTCCATTAACAGTGTCCTACCTATTCCTGTTTCTGACAGCACCATCACCCTTGAGCCACTCTTGACAATTGTGCAGAACAAATGTCTGTTAGAAACAACATTTTTTAGAATAGGACCTGTAGTATAGCTGCATGTCACAGCAAAATGCCCCCAAAAATTCAAAGCATGACCCTTGAGCCACTTTGGTCAATTGTGAAGAACAAATGTCTGTTAGAAACAACATTTTTAGAATAGGACCTGTAGTATAGCTGCATGTCACAGCAAAATGCCCCCAAAAATTCAAAGCATGACCCTTGAGCCACTTTGGTCAATTGTGAAGATCATATGTATGTTTGATACACCTTTTTTAGTATAGGACCTGTAGTATAGCTGCATGTCACAGCCAAAATCGCCCCCAAAAATTAAAGCATGACCCTTTGTGCAACTTTGGTCAATGGTGAATAACAAATGTCTGTTAGAAACATCATTTTTTGAATAGGACCTGTAGTATAGCTGCATGTCACAGCAAAATGCCCCCATAAATTAAAAGCATGTCCCTTGAGCCTCTTTGGTAAATTGTGAAGAACAACTGTCTGTTAGAAACAACATTTTTAGAATAGGACCTGTAGTTTAGCTGCCATGTCACACGCAAAAATGCCCCAAAAATTCAAAGCATGACCCTTGAGGCCACTGTTGGTCAATTTGTTAAGAACAATGTCTGTTAGAAACATCATTTTATTATAATAGGTTCTGTAGTATTGCTGCATTTCAAAGCAGAATGACCCAAAAAATTTTAAAAAATGACTTTCAGCCATGTTAAAAATGAGTGAGGGAGATTAGTAAATGCCCCACTTAGAAGAAACATTTATATTCCCAAAGGACCATATATTATAGTGTATCTCACAGACAACATGACCCCAAAAATAATTATAAATATGATTCTCAGCCACTATTAAAAATTGTGAGGGCAGAAAATGGTTCCACTTAGAAGTCACATTTCTGTTACACAAGGACCCATGATTATTGCTGTATCTCACACACAAGCAACATGTACCTCTAAACCATTGACAATGCGAAATCTTCTTAAGATAAATTGAGTAATTGGAATACGGTGTTGTCATGGAAAACCTTGCTGTCTTTTACAGTCTCCTCACAGCAAAACCATCAAAAATGAATGTGGAAAGAGAAATAAAAAATTGCAGTAGAAATGATCATTTTAAAAAAAAGTTTTCAAGAGGACCATTTCTCGTTTGAAAAGGAATGTGAAGTAGAACGGCAACTAAATCGGTGACCTCGGCAATTGGCGGCCACAACATCATCAGTGATCCATGCCTGATTCATCCATGATGAAAGTCAATCGATCCACATTATCTGTGGAAAGCCGGATGCGTTTTTTTTGTCTGTTATGACTCATACAGCTGTGCTGAAGGTCCGAATCAGATATGAAGATGGCTGCTGGGCAGGAAAACACCTCTATGGCGTGACGTGCCAGCTCGGGCCATTCGTACCTCTTTTTGGATACCCAGAAGTCTATTGGGTCCGGAACACATGCAAAAAACATCGGTGTTGAGGAAGCAGATAGTCGTGCACCTGATCCTGAAGTGATCTCTGTGTGTTGGATGTGTGCCTGCATTGCATGCGTTGGTGAGGTGGAAAACAACAGTTTGCCAAGAGGTCACCCATTAGGCTTCTGACACACTTGATCTGCTGCTGCCGACTACGCCTACTTGGCACTCTACTGCTGTCGCGTTCGCTGATGTTGTTCACCGTGGGACATTTTGTGGGACTACGTTGAAGCCAGGACGCAAACAGATGTCTCAGTTGAGCAATACAAGCAAGGTCATCCATTTCCTGCATTTTAATCTCTTTTTGGGTGGGTGGAAGGAAAGTGCTGATTTTGTTTGTGTACCGGGGATACAGTGAGGTGGTACCCCAGTAACTGTTGTTCCATTTTGATGGCCTTATGCGAGGATCGATGTTTGGGAAGGAAATGGGGGAGCATCCATGCACTCTTGTGAGAGATGGAGCCTTGATTTCCGCAGCCTTGGGTCGAGCGGGCACTAGCAAACTGATCTTCCTCATCTTCCTCCTCCTCCTTCAAAGTCGCGCCATCCTTCTTTCCAAGGGCTAGGAGACGTCGGTTAACATCGGTTGTCTAGGAACTACCTCTCCACCTCCTCCTCCGCTGCCTTCCGGCACAGCTTCAACACACAGCCCTGGCATTGCTGGGTGATGGCACCATGAGAGCTTATGGCCACCTTGCACTAGCTCTGGACACCGAACAACTGCCTAATGAAGACCGATAAAATTGTGAAAACTGTCGGGCCTTGTGGATTTGCGGAAGAAAGGCTCCGTGTCCGCATCTGTGTCCGTTCCTCCTCCGTCGCTGGCGGGACCTGTTTCAGAGTGTCCAACGATCGTTCCTGAACTAAAGATCACCACCAATGATCATGCTGACAAGGTCATTGTCCGCACTGACCATTTTGGTGGCTTCTTCAAAACTGGCAAGGATGGTTGCAGAGCTCTTTCCAACTGCCTCACTCTCGGTGGTTCAAAAACACACGAGGGCCGTACCGCTGATTGTCAGGGACAATGTGTCATTAGTACTTGATGTAATGGCATTGCGCTGCTGCCACTATCGCTGGAGCATTGTGGAGGGTGGAATTCCAGCGTGTTTGCCACGTCAACAATGAGACGGTTGTCGGGGAGGCCGAGCTGACGCTGGCAAATAAAACGCAGACAGGCAGGGTTGAAGCAGGGTAGAGAACGGCCGAGGAAGTGCGAACTAAGGACCTCGAGCCTTCATTCAGCAGGCAGTCCAGACCCGGGTAGCTCTTTAGAAATTTGCTGGCAGGACACAAGGTTCACATGACATGTGCCACTGGCAAGGGATGTGCCTCCCAGCCATACCCGATCTTAAGGGCGGCAGCAGATTTCGCCGTTTATTCGCACTCACACACCTTTGCTAGGCGGGCCTCAAGGTTATTGTCAACCAGCAGTTGCTCGGGTCTTGTTGCGGAGAGCAGTCCACAGCTCCTTAATGTGTGTGGCGGTCTCCAAGACAGATTTATTTCACACGGCCTGGTTTCTCTGGGGACCGTGATGCCACCAGAGGACCTTGGGGGAAAGTAGCCCTGCACCATCCCTGCTGTTTTGAAGAGCGTGCGCCGGATGAGAGCCACCGTCACCCCAGAGACATCCACCCAGCTAACCCAGTGAGCTGTCACGTGAAGATTTATAGCGGCCTTGGCCGTGCTTTACTAGGTCCATGGGTCGGTGGTGAGATGGAATTTTCGGACTCAGATGCAGACAACGCGCTTGAAATTTAATGATGACACGTGGATGGCCAGGGCTGAGGGACGGTGCTTTTTCTTGGCAAAGAAATGCCATGCCCGGCATCTGGTATTGGGGGGCAGGCAAGGTAGGCATTGCAGTGGCGGAAACCCATCTGTGTCCACCAGACAGAAAAGGCCAAAACATTTCCAAGGCCAAAAGACTGGCAATGCTGACATGCTGGCTTTTGGCTTTGGGTTGGTTTGGTTAAAGTGTTTCTTCTGTTCCCAAAAACCTGGAAGGACAGAAGGATGGTGCTAGACTGGCCGCTGTACGGCGTGCAGGGCGTCAATATGGCGGATGGTGAAGGGAGGTAGGAAGGGTCATCCTTGTGGCTGCTGGTGGTACTAGGGCGACCGGTGGAGGCTGAAGCGGAGGATGATCCCCTGATCATGTCTCGTGTGTGTATTGGGCAGCGGAGGAAAAGCTTGGTTGGGTGGAGGTGGAGGAGGTTGGCGAGAAAGTGGGTGTGGTGCGGCGTATCTGTGACAGTGGTTGGAGGCCCCGGCGTCGGTATGGCCTTTTTTGGCAAAGTGTTTTTTCCCCCCCCCCCCTCCATTTCAAACTATGCATTAGGCTGCAAGTGACTAGTCTTGTTGGTGGTGGTTAAACCACTTAAGGTTCTTGCCTCTACTTATGCGTTTACGGCCAAAGGGGCGGCATATGACTCGATGGGTGAATCAGAGGTTTGAGTAAAGAAGGCCCAGGCTCTTGAGAGGTCCTGATCCTTTTTTGATGGAGGTTAAGCGGAGGAGCGGGGTTTGCGCTGACCGTGGCTGGCGGAATTCATATCAGCGGAATTCTGCGACCCGCCCTATCACTTTTTGTGGTGGGACCCGTATTGACTACTACCCACATCGTCTCCTTCTCCTCGTCCAATGATGAAGGCGGCTCGCAAGCAAATCTCTGCGGAAAAGAACAGTTGTGATCCGCAATGTCGTAATCACAATGTCGTCTTCATCAAACATCCCCTGGGTTGACTTGGTCGCGTCTCTGACTTTCTGCATCCAGAAGTATGCATGGGCATAACAAGCATGGGGCACTGGCAAGGCTGTATGAGCGACCGCCCCGGGATTTTTGTCGATGATCGGCTTCCTTCACCTCCTTGGTGGCAATCTGTAACTGGGGCGTCAGAGACTGACTAAATCATATCTTGAATCATTTTAACATGACTTATGACCCCAACCGCATTTTGTCATCAAAGAGGTCTTCAGACAATAGGATATATCCTACAGTGTGGGTACTCGATTGATTGACATTTGGGGTGCTTCATGGTGGACGGATGCTGATGATGCTGATGGACTCGACATTTGTGGCCGGTGACGTGATGGGAGGACGTGGAGGTGAAGTAAGACTGCTAGATGCAGGTTGCATTAACCACTGAAGGACTGTTTGGCGACGATGTTCGTTTCTTAGATTCAGAGGCGCCGCTGACACAGCGTTGGACAGGCCTGACGGTCCTGCAAAGGACGATCCGCTGGCATGCGTAGTGTCGCCAGAACTGGAAAGGGAGCTCCTTCATCACTCGTACATCTATCTCCATGTGCTACCCCCCCTCTTTGCTCGCTTACCAACCTTGAGCATTTTAGCTCCATGTCCAGAAATTATAAAAATTTGAGAAGGTATGGAATAGTTTGGAATGTCTCTTACTTACAAAGACGGCAAATCACAGATATTCTTCAAATCCATCTATCAAAACAAAATTGCTGGATTAAATTTAACTGCTAAGGGTCTATCAACCAAATATGGATGAGGCCAACAAATTTGCCGAAAAACTACACGATTATCTGGTTTGTTTGGTATAATAAAATGGTATTTTTTGGCACCTTTCAATTACCTGTGAAGTGAATATAGAATTGCAGTTTTAGATTTTTCTACGTAGATGCTGCGTCAAATGAATCAGTTACTGGGTTTGGCGCAAAATGTCAAAAAAACAACGTATCTGTTATGTTTTGATATTAAATAATACTGTATTTTTTGCACACTTTCAATTCACCTGTGGTGAACTATAAGAATGCTGTTGTTTTAAGATTTACGTAGTTTGCTGCGTCAAGACATGAAAGTATGGGTGCGCAAAAGTCAAAAAAACGTAAACGGTTACTGTTTTGATTTAATAAAACACTGTATTTTTTGCACCTTTCAATTCACTGTGGATATATTAGGTATTGCTTAGTTTTAAGATTACGTTGATGCCTGCCGTCACATGACACAGTATGGGTGCGGCAAAAAGTCAAAAAAACACGTAACTGTTATGTTTTGAATAATACGACGGTTATTTTATTGCACCTTTCAATTGCACCTGTGGTGATTATAGAATTGCTGTTTTAAGATTTAGTAGATGCTGCGTCAATGAACATAGTACTGGGTGCGCAAAAGTCAAAATAACACGTAACTGTATTGTTTTGATATAATAAACTCTGTATTTTATGTTGCACCGTTAATTCACCTGTGGTGATTTAGAATTGTGTTTTATAGATTTTACGTAGAGTGCTGCGTCAATGAACGTAACTGGGTGCGCAAAAATAAGTCAAAAACCCGTAAATGTTATGTTTTGATATAATACACGTTATTTTTTGCACCTTTCATATTCAACCTGCTGGTGATTATATGAATTGCTTGTTTTAAGGGATTTTACGTAGATGCTGCGTCCAATGAAACAGTACTAGGGTGCGCAAAAGTCAAAAAATCACGTAATCTCGTTATGTTTTGATATAATAAACTGTATTTTTGCAACTTCCAATTCACAATGTGGTGAATATGAATTACTGTTTTAAGATTTACGTAGAGCTGCGTTTCAATGCACAGTATATGGAGTGCGCAAAGGTCAAAAAATCACGTAACTGTTATGTTTTGATATAATAAACTGTATTTTTTGCACCTTTCAATTCACCTGTGGTGATTATTAGAATTGCAGTTTTAAGATTAACGTAGATGCTGCGTCAATGGCAACAGTATGGGTGCGCAAAAAGTCCAAAAAACACTTATATGTTATGTTTTGATATATTTCACGGTATTTTTTTCAACCTTTCAATCATCAACTCGTGGTGTATATAGAATAGTGGTTTTAAGATTTTAACTTATGAATTGGGCTGGTCCGTCAATGAACAGTACTGGTGCGCAAAAGTCAAAAATTAACACGGAACTGGTTATGTTTTGATATAATACTCAGGTATTTTTTGACACTTTTCATTTATCACCTGTGTGATTATAGAATTGATGTTTTAAAGAATCTTACGTAGATCGCTGCGTCATGTACAGATACTAGGGTGCGCAAAAGTCAAACAACACGTAAATGTTATGTTTTGATATAATACACGGTTTTTTTTGCACCTTTCAATTCACCTGTGGTGAATTTAGAATTTTGCTGTTTTTAAGATTTACGTAGATGCGGCGTCAAAGAACATACTGGGTGCGCAATAAGTCAAAAAAACACGTAACTGTTATGTTGTGATATAATAAACATGTATGTTTTGCTCCATTGGATTCACCTGTGGTGGAAATTATTGAATTGATGTTTTTGATTTTAGTAGTTGCATGCGTCAATGAACAGTACTGGTGTGCGAAAAAGCAAAAAACACGTAACTGTTATGTTTTGATATAATAAACTGTATTTTCTGACCATTTCAGATTCACCTGTGGTGAATATCAGAATTGACTGTTTTTTGAATTTGCTGTAGATGATGCGTATTCATTTTGAAACAGTTACTGGGTGCGGCAAAAGTCATATAAAACACGGAATGTTATGTTTTGATATAATAAACTGTATTTTTTTGCACCTTTCCATTTCAAACTGTGGGTGGTAATATAGAATTGACTGTTTTTGATTTTCGGTAAGATGCTGCGTCAATGAACAGTACAGGGTGCGCAAAGTCAAAAAAAACAGTTCAAACTGTTTATGTGTTGATTATAATAAAACAGTATTTTTTGCACCTTTCAATTCTCCTGTGGTGGAGATAGAATTGCTGTGTTTTAAGATTTAGCGTATAGATGCTGCGTCAAGAACAGTACTGGGTGCGAAAAAGTCAAAAAACCTCGTAAACTGTGATGTTTTCGTTATCGATAACACGGTTATTTTTGGCTATACATACAACCTGTGATGAGTGCTGACTACAAGATTGCCTGGTTGTAATTTAGAGTGCAAGGTTGAATCATAACAGTCACACGGTGTACTGTGTAATGGAGTAAATTGATACACCATATCTGCTAATGTATACTGATATTAATAAAGTGTGTTGTTTTAGCAGACTAACATATGAGTACCTGCATGTTTCTAGAAAATTATGTTTTAATCCAATATAAGTTTCAGGAATGCCAATATCCGGACAAATACTTCAATAGCAATCTGTTAATAAAAAAGATATTCCACTACAATATCTACCTCTAAGTCTTGGTGAACTTATCCAATTGGTTTTCTTTATAGATAGAGCTTGTCTGTGTTCGGGCCCGCGGTGCCCCACCCCCCCGCTCCTCCGCAGGTGACTTTACAACGGTAGATGCTGATTTTAAAATGTCTCAGAGCTAACTACATAAAATCTTTTCACAATCTCTAATATAACTAATTGGACGGATCACAGCCGATTTGTAGTGGTTTCTCTTGTGCTGAATGAAATAGACTAATTTCGCTGCGCTGTGTGGCCCACAAGGCAGAAGCGCACGTCCTTTCACTATGAGGACACTGAGAGACACTGAGGTGAAACAGGAAACGCTGTTCTTTGTTAAAACGAGGGGTCAAGTGATTTTTCCAAGCGTAGTAGAACCATAACATCCCAGTCATGTGTTAGCTACAAACTTCTATCTGACTATATTCATTAATTTGATTTGCTGGCCGCAAAAAGTTCAGGAGGCGCCGAAAAAAAGGAGCGATCTTATAGATGATGCTCAGATTTTAACCTGTAATTATCGAAATGATCTGGAAATTTTCGATCACATAAAAACATTGCCGTTTTCATCTTGTCAATATAAAATCGCCTCCAACACGAGTTGCCATATTATTCAAAACTGTTTGTTTGCCAATTTCTTGTCCAAACTGTGGGCCACATGTATGAAATCTGCCTAGGTCTAAAATTAATTCTGTTGCGCATAGCAACAAATCAGAGCGCCCCTTTCATTTCATATAGTGCTCTGGAAAAATGAGACATGCGCATTGATTTGTTGCTATGGGCAACTATGTGAATTTTAGACCTAGACAGTTTTCATACATGTGGCCCTGTTTGTTTATAAAAATAGGATAATTAAATTATATTTACTTTACAATACTTGACTATACTGGTAAAGTCTATACACATTCCCAATATAATATGTAAGATGTATATGTAATATGTAATAAGTAGAATTGAAATGATAATGTTAAACTATATCCCTAAATCACATCTCAGTCTACAGGATTTTTCATTCATGTACTCTGTTGTAAAAAGAAATGGTTTTTGAAATAATCCAAGTTTATAGTCAGAGACTTTTTTCCATAGCACATTAAAGGAGTTGTCTCATTAATAGCTTTCAGCCTCTGTCTGTGAATGGGAGTTGAATTGAGGGGCGTGCTAGCTTCTCTGCCTCTTCTCCTCCCTGTTCCCCACTCCCCTCAGCACACAGGCAGCTATCCGTAACTTCTATACAGCAGGGGGGGGGGGGGCAGGGGGATTGCTGCCAGAGTTAACCCTGTGTGTGCCTGCCTAGAGAGGTCTATGATTGCTAATAGTGTTCCTATACCTTCTGCTTAGCTTACATATCTCCACATCTCCAGCAATAACAAACAAACCCTCTTAGAACAGACACATACATGGAAGCTGCAAAGTGTTACTCAGGATGTGTCCCTAGTACAGCACAGCATGAACTGTTCACAAGCCTCCCTGATCTGTATAGTATTATTATAGTTACAGCTCCACAGACATCATGATTATAGTAACAAACAGGGTCACTGCTGTCACATCTATTGATCAGCCTAATCTCTGCTCAATCTGTGTAGAGAGCAGGAGGAAGCAGGCACACACAGGGTTAATCCAGGCAGCATGGACATAGAAGCCAGAGTCCTCCCTCCTCCTCCCTACACTACAGAAGCATTCTGTGCAGGAGGGGCTCTCTGCTCCTGTCTTCAAAGGTGATGAGTCATTCAGACCTGACAGCCAGTAAGATAAGGATCAACAGGTCGGCTGCTATAGAAATTTGAGAAGCTGATGCACTCCTAGGAACAGGGCTAGCTCAAAATCAGTAGGACATTTGTAATGAACATATATTGCAAAGCAGCTTGTTTTTTTAAAGATCTTTTAATTAAAACCCAATAATTGTAGCGAGACAACCCCTTTAAAGAACCACTATGTGGTTCAGAATTTGCATTATGACTTTAAACCTGAGAACATACCTCATAAGTGGAGATGGTTACTGTTTAGCACCACACCTTGAAAGTTTTCTTTACACTGTTGATACTCTATTGTAGTGTATGATTCAATAATGTCTATCAGATGTGGACTAAAAATGTAAATGGAATTATAGGATTAGAAATAAAAGAAACGTTTAGCATACTAAGTACATAATATGGACATTTGTGGGGGAATTGTTTTACATTTGTGCATCATATTTGCAACAATAAAAACAAAATATTTTATTTGGATCCAGTATCCAAAATCTGCATTCTGAAATACCATCATTCACTACTTATACTTTAAAAACATCACTTTGACAGTTAGGAATTTAAAATACAAAATTATGCAAAAAAAAAATATATATCTTTAAACAATTGATGTTAGAAAGGAGTTTGAACAATGTGAATGCTTCCCACATAATAAAGTAATGACTCACTGACAACATAATGAGCAGGAGACTAAGCACAGCCATACAATTGTAGCTTCACATATAAGTTACTACATTGTTTCCTAAAAAGTTGAAAGGTAAATTCCTCCACTTTTCTTTAAGTGCCATAGAATGTTTCTTATAATTCTTAATTAAAATGAAAGTAATTCCCTGTAATTTCCACTGTCATACTGTATAAACTTTATTAGCTCTGCATCACTTTGGAGATCCTCAACTGTCCTCTAATAGGCCATAACAGCCAAAGAAAATTGGCATGAGTGACCTAGTAGGTGAAATAAGCAATAAAACAAAAAGGTATCGCCTGATTTCTTCACTCTTCACAATAAAACAACTGGCAGTTGTACTATTTTCTATGCTAGTTTTCCTGTTGCTTATGCCTGAAGGTGATTAGACTCTAAGAAATCCCTCTATTTTCATCTTTAACCCTGCAAGGGGTTATAGACTTTGCTCTAGAAAAATTTCCAAGTAGCATTCCCCAGAATAGTCATAGATTGGCATTAATATCACTAACTAGGAAGTAGTTTGCCTTTGGAACAGAATGTAAATCAGGAATATAGTCAAAGACAGATATTATAACCAGGTGTAGAATGCAAAATACAAGGCAAATAATGCAAAGGACAAGTCATTGAAAGGAATAAGGCCAATATCAGGATCTGATTCAGAAGTAAAATGCAATATCAATACACAAGAACAGAATGCAAGGTAAAATTTGTCAAGCAAAGACTCCATGAAAGATCTCTTAAATATGTTGTAGTTTGTCTTGAAAACTCCACACTATGACAAGGATGTTACAGTTTGTCAGAAGCCCTCCTGGTCTTCACAGCAGCAGATTGTAATTTACTGTGAATTCTGAAAGAGACAGTTGGAAATTTCTGCAGATAACTGTAAGGCCCCGTTCACACGGCTTATTCCCGACGGATTTGTGCGCCGTATTGAGCGCACAAATCCGCCGTGAATACGGGGAGGGACGGGGGCGGGGGCCGGAGCGCGGCGGGGGCGCCGCTCCCGGCCCCATAGACAATGCATTGTTTACGGCGCGTCCGCGCCGTAAATACTGTGCATGTCACTTTCTCCCCCCGTGGCGGATTTGCCGAGCGGGGAGGAGCGACGGAATCCACTGTTCTCTATGAGAGCAGTGGATTACCGTAATGACTCCGACGGATTGGCGCCGTATTGAAGCGCAAATCCGGCGCGGAATACGGCGCCAATCTGTCGGCAAATAAGCCGTGTGAACGGGGCCTAAGCGTACAGTCACACGGCAGTGGTTAAATGCCGGTTGGATACTATTTACAGAATCTGGACAGAATTTTTGCATCTTTTTCAGAACGCAGAGTTTTTGAGAATGTCAGTAGTGTAAAAATCCACATAGTAGAAACACCATGCAGTGTAGACTACTGGGCAGATTTTTTATTAAAGTCTATGGGGATGGTTGACAATTGGTTTTCAGATGGTTTTCAAATCCAAAACCCGTCCGAAAAACCATCTGAAAATCCGTGTGGATGTCCCCTAACATGTGGTGACTGGTATTCTAAAAACAAAGAAAAAGGCAAAATATTACATTGAACAAAGTTTGTCTTAAAAGGAGATTGAATTAAAGGGGTTTTATCGTTTGAAGCTTTCGCACTTTTGAGCTGTCTCTATCTGTTTCAACTTCAAATCCAGGGGCGAGTCTCTCCTCTCATTTACATAGTTACATAGTTAGTACGGTTGAAAGAAGACACGTGTCCATCAAGTTCAACCAAGGGTGGGGAAAATGTGGGTGATGGGAGAGAGACAAGGACATTAAGCCCAGCCTCACCACTGGTTAATTACCTTGAAACCCACAAGGCAAGAACCAATCTGCTCCAGTGGAGACCGTATCTCTGACCCCAGAGCCTCCACCAGCCAGATCCAGAATTTTACATGGCTACATACGCATTAATATTCTTTAGTTCCAGGTAGGTATCTAAGCCTTTCTTGAAACTCTCTACAGTTCCTGCCGTGACCAGCTCCTCAGGCAGGCTATTCCACAGATTCACAGTTCTTACAGTGAAGAACGCTCTTCTCCTCTGGAGATTGAATCCTTTTTTCTCTAGTCGAAGGGAATGTCCCCTTGTCTTTTGAGGGGGCTTCACTTGAAATAATTTTTCCCCATACTTTTTGTAGGGACCATTTATATATTTATATAAATTAATCATGTCCCCCCGAAGCCGTCTTTTCTCAAGACTAAACAAGTTCAATTCTACTAACCTCTCCTCATAACTAAGATGCTCCATTCCCCTTATAAGTTTGGTTGCTCGTCTTTGTACTCTCGT